>JBAMYA010055269.1:0-30174 GCA_037176975.1 Arrhamphus sclerolepis | reverse complement strand
ATCTACTTCTGGCATGCTTTTTATTTTGTGTGTGTGTGAAGTGTCTGTTCCTCTGTTAAAACCTAAAACCATCATGTTAAATATTGCTGAAATTATAGCATCCGTTTCTTTTTCAGCGCTCTACAAGCTTTGGCAGGTTTGAGGGTCTGAGGCATCAGTCATCGCACACAAAACCAGAGGAAAATGGAACACCTATGGTTTGTAGATATGCTTGTTTTTCATTTTTATGTAAATAATTGCAGTTTGTAATAGCTGGTGATGATTAATAACACTCAAATGTCATTGCATGGAAAGTTTTGCATCATAAATCTGTAAGCATGCTGAATATTTATGCAAATCTAGGCAACAAAGGTGCAAAGTTAAACATGGTTCATCCAGAATTGTACAGGATGTGAGGAATTGTAACACGTGTTGATCAAAGTTGGAGCTCTTTTCTTCATGTGAGTTGAACTTGACAGTCCTGCTTAACTTTTCTCTTCTCAGCTCAAAGAAGAATGTGAAAGTCCAGACCTGAACAAATCTGCTGGACTCGGAAAGAAGATGAAAGAGATTTCACTGACCATGCGCAGAAAAATGGGCAAAAAACACGCCAAATCTTTCTCAGATGAGACGGTGAGCCACTTTCCTGCCTTTTATTTACCGAGATGATGCTTTCGCTTCTTTGTGCAGATTAGTTACACACATAAGAGAGTGATCTTATCTTGTTGTCTCATCTACAATATGTGCACCAATAACCTAAAAGGCCACCTTCATCTTCCTCTTATGTCAGCATTGAATATAAACTGCTGTGCTGTTTTTCTCAAAAGTCTTATCATTTACATCTTATATAAACCCACATCCTTAAGCATTATGCAGTTGTTGCCGATATTTAAATTTACTTGGACCTGCACAGGAAGAAAAGTGGTTTTTAGTTTTGTGTTTTACTGTAATGCAGACAGAAAGTTTTAACAAACTCTTTCACAACCTAAATCTCTGCCTGGCATTCTCTCTTTTAGTCAATATTTCGTCTTTTACTTTCACTGGGACTTCTACTTTCCTTTGGACAGAAAACCGAGCTGTCTTCAGTCCAAATGAAAGCAGAAGTCTGAAGTTTGACTTTGTTTTACTGGGTCCATTTTAGCCTTCTGTCTTGTCTCATGGCTTGAGAATCTGTCCCTTAATAACAAAAAAAAGTTAAAACCAAATCATAAATTGGAAAGTCTCAGCTTTTTTTTTTTCATATATGTCTCTTACTTACCGACAATTTTAATGATTGACATTTCTCCTAACTTGTTCTTATTCTTCTATTTTTTAGCTCTTTTTATTTTATTTTATTTTAACTTAACCCCTATCTTGTTTGTATTTTGTTTTACCTTCCTTCCTTCTTAGCCTGAGCACTGTTGTCTCCTTATGTGTCCTGTTATATGTCCTGTGCTGCTTGTAAATTTTTTTTTTAATGTAAAATGAAGTTTGATTCACTGAGACCAAATTTACCTCAGGGTATTAATAAAGTAACCTTGACCTTGACCCTGATCTTGAAGCAGTTTTCTCACTTCTTCTTCTTTTTTTTTTTCCTCAGGGCGATGACACAGACAAAGACCCAGAGACAGAAAGTGGGCAATCAGCTGAGAAGAACTCCGCAAATACAAACATCTCATTAGAGAGTCTTTACAGTGGACAGAGCTCCTCGAGTGAGTGTCTGCACACAATGAAGACGGAAGTGTTGTGTAATCAGGTAGCCAGAGCTGCGTGCTCACACTGTGTGTTTGTGGCTTCAGGTGGCGTGACCAGTGAGTCCAATGGTTCTGGTCAGAGAGACAGTCTGAGACTGGAGGAGGAGGGCCCCTACCAGGGGGAGTTCTGCGGCAGGGCTAGGGTTCACACAGACTTTGTTCCCAGTCCGTATGACACAGACTCCCTCAAGTTGAAGGTAACTTCCCATGTCGCATGTAGATTTTTTTTTTTTTAGTTTGTGATTGAGTAACAACCAAACTCTCTCAGCCACTGAGTGTAACAGTAGTAATCATTTCAACAGATGAACCCATGTCATAATAACCAAAACTAATCACTCCATTTGGACAGTTACATAATAAATGAATTACTTTTTTCCAGGTGGGTGACATTATCCAAATCATCAGTAAGCCTCCCATGGGTATCTGGACAGGCATGCTAAACAACAAAGTGGGAAACTTCAAGTTCATTTATGTGGACGTTTTGGAAGAGAAAGCGGAAGAAGAGGAAGCTCCAAAGATCAGACCACAGAAGCTGTGCAAAAGACCCCGACCTAAAACGTTGCTGGAGTTACTGGAGAGGTTGAATCTGGAGGTGAGGACAGGATCGGTTTTCTTCAGATCACATTAAAAGATCTTTACTGAAAAAAAATTAAACATTTAAAGCCGATGCTGGCATCATCAGCATCAAAGTAAATCTCACAGTTTCAAGCAACTTAAAAAATGTGCTTCAAATGTTGGAGCTCAATGTCAAACATTAAGACATGTGACTTGATGTGAGACTTTGCATGTAAAAACAAAACATGAGATGTTATGGTGCAATGCCTTTCCAGGAGTACGCCTCTGCCCTGCTGCTGAATGGCTACCAGACGGTCGAGGACCTGCTGCACCTGCAGGAGAAACACCTCATTGAGCTGAACGTCAAAGACCCTGAGCACAGACACCGGCTCCTCACTGCTGCAGAGTATCGCTACACAGAAGGTCAGGAGCATCCCAGGACACGTATTACACCCTGTGTTCAAGAGCTGGCACAATGTCCCGAGGTCTTAATCGAAAGTCTTTGACATGTTTTGGTCAAAATAACAGTGAGACACAGCAGAAAAACAGAGCTTTTTAGACTCAGGTGGTTACAGAGCTGTTTTATCTCAAACTTTTGAGTTGGTGGACAATTTAAGCACCAACATATATGGATTAAAGCAGTCTTTTTTTTCTCTTTAGGAGAAAAAACTTAAATCATAAACATGAAGATCCTTATTATCGGCTTTTCATAATGACTCCCTTAGCATGATACCTTTTATATCAAAACTTCTGTTTCTTTACCTCTACCAACTTAAAAAAAAAAGAAAAAAAAAAGTAGAAGCTAGCAGACACAGACCCCGTGACACAAACCACTGCTTAGCAGTCTTCGCCTTCATGACCTTTTAAAACCAGAGGTTACGAGCAGACAATAGAATTGATTGAGAAATGCAAGAACTACACATGGTCATTGGCTAGCAGCTTGTAAATGAAAAGTAATTTCATCCATTTTTCATATACTTCAATATAAATACACTGCAAAAACTGATTTCTAAGAAAGTAAAAGAAATAAATACAAATTTAAGACAAATGGTCCTGTTTTCAAAGTATATATCTCATTTAAGAATTCTAGCCAAGCATTTTTTAATTACCCCATTGGCAGATTTTTTGTTTTTCCTTAATATGAGACATTTTGACTAGATTTAAGAATACTGTAACCCTACATTCCTAAATCTAGTCAAAATGTCTCATATTAAGGAAAAAGAAAGAAAATCTTAAAATTCTCAAATGAGATATATACTTTTAAAACAAGACCATTTGTCTTGAAACAAGTATTTGTTTTTACTTTCTTAGAAATCAGTTTTTTTTCCTCAGTGTAGGACCTTGATTCTTAAATTCAAAGCCATTCTGACCAGCAAAGAGCCACTGACTGTGCCGTGGTAAGGAGTGGGGATGGTCCATCTGACTTGTAAAATCATTTTGTCCCACTAGAGGTGCTCTTTGTTGTGTCCAGAGCAGACTCATGAGCTTTGTTTCGTGCCTTCTTAAGTGGCATTCCTACAAAGTAGTAGCACTACAAGAAATGAAGCTAGCAAATGATATTATACAATCATCAAGAGTAGGGCTGCACAATATGTCAAAAATGTGTTACTACTATACTCTACATGTATAACATCAATGTCACAAATAAAATAAAAACATCACATTAAATGTACCCAAGTACAATTTATAAACACTAAATGTGCCAAACGTTAATTTTTCAGATGAAACCTTGCTGCCTCAGAAGCTAATTTAGATGATGACGTTTAATTGTTTTTCGTGTCTGCGTTGCCAATTCACTAATTAAAGTATTGATCTATACAATGCAAGTTATGCTACGATGCACAAAGTTCAACTATGATATTGCATGTTTTCCTAACTTCGTACAGCCGTAATCAAGAGTATTTTCTGAGGTCACAGCATTACAAATTGATAGAAAATAAAAATTAAGCATCAGACCCTTAGACAGAACGCAAGTTTAAGACGCTTCAGCATTCGCTTCATTTGTGAGACAGGTATGCTGTACGTCCCAGCAGCCCTGAAGTAAATTCAGTCAGCTTTGGCTGATCTTAAAGATGTTTCTGCTGTAAGCACACACTGAAATATCTAAAATGTCCATCAGGAGCTGCGTACTTTCAAAATTCTGTGTCAATCATGGCACCCATGAATTTGGTCATGAGCCAATCAGGAAAACACAAAGACAATAACAACTCGTACCTGCTTATATCTACCAACCGCGTTGCTAACTTTGGTTACATACCTAGAAAACAAAAAAGAGAAAAACAAGTAAACGCTGAGCGCTTAATGCCATGCTGCATCCTGTGAGAGGCTTATCAGTGACTTCCTGTTACTCAGACAGAAAGTGCTTAATAGAGCAGAAGATGTTCCTGTAATCTGCAGTCTTGAATAGAGAGCTGATTATCACACAGTCCTGAATGAAAATGAAACAATGTGAAAAACAAATAACACTCACTAGTGGCTTTTGCCATTTTGTCAGAGTAGTTATTGAATGCAAGGCAGGCAGATGCTCCAAAGACAAATTAAAGGTCAATGCTGGTTGTCTGTTTGGGTGACTGTGCAGCACAACAGATGGCAATGGCAGCAGCATAACGCTGCCAAGGTGTATGTCAGACTTGACTTAATCAAGCTGCTCTAAATTTGGTTAGTCAGGAGGATTAGGGGTTTCTGAAAAATGAAAGAAGAGCCGAATATTTTATGGAAGCTAAAAATATATGGAAAAGGGGAATTTGGGTTTTCTACTGGAAACCACAAGATTATGTTATTTTTGGGTCATTCGCCCACTAAGGTAGCTGCTTTTATATTTTTTTTATTTATTGTCCATCTATCAGATCACCAGTCTGTCACAGGGACAAACTATAACATATAACATTCAAATTTAACATTGAACACTGTGCAGTTGCTATAACAGCAATAACTCAAATGGTTTTCCAAGAAGCTTCAGCTTTAATTTAGTTAACGCTGGTGCGTTTCCACTGAGTGTATCACTTTGTCTGATTTTATCTTCTCAAACGTGGGTTGAAGCAGGTACTTGCAATATTATGACATTTGATTTTAATTCCATTTGGTTTTGCAGGTGATGATACAAAGGATGCGGAGGAGCTCGAATCCTCCCCCAGTTTACAGGAAGAAGACAGCGACTGTCCCAGAGACTCGGGGTGCTTCATCCCCTCCGAGTGTTCAGACAGCAAAGAGGACACAGAGCCGGTCATAGACGTGGCAGATTCATAAAGCTCTCATCTGTTTAAAAGGATATCTTGACATTCGCATTTCAGAGTTGCTCAGTTTACAATGAGTTTGGTGAAAAAATGGTTTAAAAACTGATCCCTTCATCTTTTCATGTCATGCTTGAATACCTTGTGTCACCCACAAACCTGCCTAATGGATGAGCTTTATAAAGTGTGATACCTACAAGAAGGTCAGAAGAACAATTTTTGAAATGTCATCTTATCCTTTTGTTGCTTTATCAGCGTAAAGATGTCAATTTTACATTTTAAAGAGCGTTTTGTTTGTTTGTTTGTTTTTTTATTTTAATTTGATTTATGGCATTTTTTGATTCAGTGTCAATTGTATTTATTGCATTCTTATCAATGTTTTCTCGATACGTGAAAGCCTTTAAAATATTTAACACAGCTGCATCAGTTATCAATTACCCATCACATTCAGCCTCATTTCCTTTCCTATGATTGAGGTGATACTGATGGTGGATTATGCCCTATATTGTCTACTGTACAGATAAATGAGTGTATTATTTTCTGAAAATGTATTTCAGTGAATGTGTGTATGAGAGTGAGTTTGTGTGATATTGTGAAGTCAGTAACCATCTGTTTTCACAACCTTTTTGTAAATAAACTTAAAATACAATCAAACTTTGTTTTGCTTATGTTTACGTCACTTTAGACAACAGTACATTACCTGACAACCAAAAGGATGCATTTACCCTTATGTGTCACGAGTTGGCAACTCTGGTAAACCAAACTCCAAGTTATGAAATTCCTTCCTCATTTTATGTAATCGCTCCACCCCCTCCATAAAAATAAATAAATGCAGTTAAAAAAAAAAGGAAAGAAAAAAAATTCAAAGATTAAAAAAAGTAATAATAAAATTTATTTTATTAATTTATTTTAAATTTAGGATTTCAACAAATGAAGCACGTTTGTGTGTGTGCATGTATGTATACGTGCGTGTAAAAAAAAACCCACTGATTTTATAATAAAATCTCAAATTTTACAAAAATTATGATTTTATTTATGCAAAAATGCACACAAAAACTTTTTTTTTTTTTTTTTTTATTATTATTTTTTGGCAAAAACCTGTGCCAAAACAAAGTTGTGACTTTTTAAAGTTGAAACCACTTTTTTTTTTTTCTAAATACCAACTTTTAGGAAAATCATAACTAAAAATGAAAATAGCTGTAAAATTGCAAATTTTATATTATTTCAACTTTTTGACCCAAAATCACATTTCTTTTTAATTAAAAGAGTAAATTTTTTACAAAAATCTGATGAATTCAGAAATCATATTTTTACAACTTTTTGTTGTAAAATCTTTTGCAAACAATGAGCTAGTCCGCTAGCTCGTCTTTGCAAACTTTTGCAGGCCTGATAAAATAAAGTGGAGGACCGGATTCGACGTGCGGGCCATGGGTTTGACCGCTCTGATCGAATAGATTTCATCAAAAACGGAAAACCAGAATAAACGACTGTCTCGTCTGTATGTTGAACGCAACATCATTTCGCGCTGGAGCGTAATCCAGCGTCGCCGCCATATTGGATGGGTCACGTCACTCTCGGCTAGGAACAGAACCAAAAGGAGTTAACAGGGCGATTAACGATGCCCGTATTTTGTGCAGCCTACGGTTGCAAAAACCGGCGCAGTATTGAAAGCAGATCACGCGGTATTACCTTTCACAAGTACGTATAATATTATTTCATTGTAACGAACGTTAAGTGGCTGTCAACATAATGCTAACGGCAGAAACTGGTACTCTCTTATTATCTCTTGCCCCGCCCCTCCATTTTTGAAGATTTCCTAGTGACACAAATGTGAGGAGGCGATGGGAAGTTGCACTACGAAGGGAGGGTTTTGTTGCTACTGAGTCATCCAAGCTCTGTAGTGAGCACTTCCAGCCAGATGTGTTTGACAGGACAGGTCAGATTGTCAGACTTAGAGATGGTGCGATCCCATCTCTTTTCAACTTCCCATCTCATCTCCAAAAAGTAGGTGCATTTTTACTTTACATGCTAACAGAGATGTCTATGATTCATATATTAGTATCACACAATGCTAAACATGTTTTTTTTTTCTCTTATCATTAGTTGTTTTTGCATGTTTAGGAATTAGTGGTATATTACGTATTACAATACACTGTTGACCTTTTCAAGTTGTTTTTAATTAAGTTATTTTTTAAGTATTATGTTTCTTATATTTTAGCCCACAGCAACAAGGAACACAAAAACTTCCAGGAAAACTGAGGAGAGCCTACCAGTGGACCTTTCTCAGCATCTCCCTGAAAGTGAACCTCAGCCCAGTTATGTGAGTATTTGTATTTGATACGTCCCATACAGCTGTGATCATGGCTCTGGTCATATTAAAATCTCCCCGTTGCTTTCTGCAATTCTTTTCAAACATACTTACATATACTCTTTTTACATGTTATAAATAAATTAATGAATAAATGCACATGAACACACACTCAGCCTTTCATTGACACTCATACTCTCTCTCTCTTTCTCTCTCTCTCATACTTGTGGTGCTGGCAGTGATATTATGGGTATGAAATTAAGAATGAGTGCCTGCACACATGCACTGCTATGCACCAAACAACTGTGAGTGGTATGATATAAACATCACTGAAAACATTTTCATCCTTCAATCTACTAGGACCACTCCTATGCATTGCCCAGTTCTCCCACTCATCTAAAGGCCAGACTCAGTGAAGCTTTGGCTAGAGTGGAGAGTCTAGAGCGGGAGAGGCTGAATGCAAAGGCCCGAGAACGGAGAGCAAAGAAAACTGTAAAGAGTCTTATGGAGGACCTGAAGAAAAAGAACCTCATAAATGAGGAGTTGAAAGAAAAACTTGACTCCCACTCAGGTAAATTGATAATTTAACTTTGAATTGTTTATGTTTACGCTCTTTGTCAGACTTTATAAAGGAATTGTTTTAAGGGAACTTACTAACTCATTTGTATCAACTGAATTTCAGATCTTCAGATAGACCTATTTTCAAAGCAGGGCCACGAATACACAAAGGGCCAGAGAGAGTTTGCCCTCACGCTGCACCTCCATGGTCCAAAAGCATACAGTTACCTGAGGGATTCTCTGCATCTTCCCCTGCCGCATCCACATACACTGCAAAGGTGTAGCACATGTTTTTTTTTATTGTGCTTTTTAAACATACTGTTAAAATACTTAAAACAATTCAGTCCTGCATACTATGTTGTACAACAAACAGGGAACTGATATACAAGTTTTGAGCTTGTATGTACTTTTTTTTTTTAAGTCTTGGAAAAAAGAACAATCTTAGAAAAAAAAAACTAAAGAAAGAAAAAGTGCCCAAAATAGGGATCCAAGGGTTAAAGCACTTAAATGTCTATTTATTTTCTTTTTGTAAAGGTGGATGCAGTCAGTGGATGCCAAGCCTGAGCTCAACGCAATGATGTTGGACATGTAAAATTGTTTTTAATGAGTCTTCAGAATTTCTCTGATGCATTTGTTCAGTTGAAAAAAAACCCCACCTGATTATCTGGTGAGAAAACCAGATATAACTGTATAGGCCTTGACTAAACTATTCCTTCTGCCTACATGACTGACTCGACATTATAACAGGGCTGCAAGGACATGTTTTTGTCTCTTTTTTCCACATTGTACTGTAAGTTCTGTGAACTGCAGCACAATTAATTTTCATTGTGACACTACAACAAGGAACAGAATTAGTAATCTGAAATTTTATGGACAATGCTGCAAAGACATTGACTGCCTCTTCCTGTTGTTTCCATGCTTCTGACACTATTCTCTGAGAACATCTGTGGATACATTACAATTTATGACTTATCTTAACAACTCATTCAATTTATATTGGCAAATTTTCCTTATTTTCTTTTTTCTTATACAAAAAAAGCAAACAAATTTATTCCAGGCTTATTGTCCTTATCAAACTTGTAATGGGTGCCCCTTCAGAGTCACATAAAAATGAACAGCCACTTTGTCTTTTGATTTGTCTATATGGAGTACGGCTGTTTATCATGGGGAACTATCGCTTTAGTCACCACAGTTAGGACTGAAACAAATTGACTTGTATACTATGTTGTACATATTTTTTTTACTTGTTGCTCAGTGTACATAAATGATAGCTAACTTATCTATAGAAATGTGATAAACTGAGTGTCAAGTTAGTCTGTAAAGTTTGTTAATAAACTAAACATCTCTCTAAATGTTTAAAAAGAGATAGACCTGCACTTTATGTGTGTGTGTCTTGTTGGAACTGAAAATTGAAATTGAGAGTAAAAAAAAAAAAAAAAAATTCTAAGGAATAATCAAACTTGTTTCTTCATAAAAAAAATATCCTGTATCGTAACTACATATCTGTCGTGGAGTTATTATTACCTTTTTTTTCTTACCTTTTTTTCTACATTATTATGTTTTAAATAAACAATAAAATACATACAAATCTTATGCCAGCGTTAAAAAATATACGAATCGATACAGAAGAGATAGAGGGAAAACAAGACATGCCAAATGTATTTAGAAAACTCAAAATTAATTGCCTTCTCTTTATGAATTCCTTTTACCGTAACGTGATGCTGGTTTAACTTACGAATAAAGTGTTCAACGAGTAGAAATAAATACACAGGGGGCGCATCGGGGACCCATCCAAGATGGCGGCCGCTCTATGAGGCGTAACGTTCTATGGTTTTAGTCGCTTTTCTTCCAGCTCATTGGTTGGCAATAAAAAATGCGTCACAGCATTTTAGGGACACGCCGAGATCGCTAGGGTCGATGGGACTAGTAGTAAAAAGTCGACATATGCTGCGCTGTCTGTTTCATCCAATGACGGAGGCTTAAACTACATTACCCAGGAGACGCAATGAGCCATGCAATGTTGACGTGTATTTTGTTGATAGACTGAAAATTTCCAACTTCGCGTCATTCAAGACAAGACAACCTCAGCTAAAACAGTTTTAGTGTAATTTTGTGACAATTATAGACAACAGGTGACTCCACAGCAGAAGGTGGCGATGGCCGGAGAAATGTCCATGATAGGTGAGTTGTGTGCCACTGCCAGAAGAATTGCTAGGCTCCATCCGTGTTTTCACCCACGCGTGTTTCGGTGTCGCAGGTTCGGTCATCCTGGCTCTGTTCCTGGCCGGTTATCTGGGCCAGCAGTACCTACCGCCCCCCAAGCCCAGGGTGGTCGGCCTTGATTTGGGGACCACCTTCTGCTCCGTCGGTGTCTTCCATCCGGGCAGCGGAGAGGTGGAGGTGATAGCGGACGAGGAGGGCAGGAGGAGCATCCCCAGCGCCGTCTCATTCACCCCCACAGCGGTGCTTGCCGGACACGAAGCCGTGGACCTGGCCGACAGCAACGCCCAAAACACCGTCTACGACGCGAAGAGGTTCATTGGGAAGATATTTGAGCCGGAGCTGCTGGAGCAGGAGAGCTCCAGGTACCCGTTTAAGGTGGGCCGATTAATGCATCCCTTCTCCGTTACAAACGGATATTCGCACAATACTAGCATCCCTGCATTTGTGTATGTATTTACTAGTAACAGCAGATCAGTGGTGGTATATTTTAGTGTAGAAATGATCAAAACGGTGCAAAATACCCACCACTGTTGGTCCACAGCTTTTTTGAAACTGATTGTTCATATCGCAAAGTACAGACAAGTAAAAGTTCACTGTTTTTTTACTCCCTTTTACAGAAGCCCCAAGCGGTCATACATGCATACATTTTATTTCTCCCGTTTTTCCGTGATAACGAGATGACTCCTCCGTTTTCTTGTGATAACGAGTTATTTGTTTCCTCCGTTTTCCCTTTAGGGCTTCCGTACCCTTTGGCAAATTAGAGCTCTAGGATTTCAACAAATGAAGCTTTTGTTGTTCCACCATCGCCAACCCAGTTTCTCTGCCATTTTCCTAGGTGGTGAACAACAACGGGAGTGCAGAGTTTGTGATCTCCACCAACCACACCTTTACTGTAACCCCAGAGTTCATTGGCTCCAGGCTGCTGCTGAAGATGAGGAAGATGGCTGAGCGACAGCTGGGTGTGCCCATCCAGAAGGCCGTCATCTCGGTCCCTGCCGAATTCGATGAGAGACAGAGGAATTACACTGTCAGAGCTGCCAACCTTGCAGGTCTGATAACTCGTGCCCTTGACCACGTTACTTGACTAACCTTACTTTAAACGAGAAGACAAAGAAAGCTCTCGAGCCTTTCATTGTAGAAAATAACCTGTTTGTTTTTTTCTTGCAGGTCTGGAGATCCTGCGTGTAATCAACGAGCCCACGGCTGCAGCCATGGCCTATGGTCTGCACAAAGTGGATGTCTTTAATGTCCTGGTGGTGGACCTCGGGGGAGGGACCTTGGATGTATCGCTGCTCAATAAACAAGGAGGCATGTTCCTCACCAGGGCAATGGCAGGTAATGTGTTTCATCTTTAGGAGGAAAGACATTGAGAAATCTCATTCTGATTGACTGAAAATGATATCTCGGATTAACTGCAGGAAATAACAAGCTGGGAGGCCAAGACTTCAGCCAGAGGTTGCTGCAGTACACCACAGAGAGAATCCGTCAGGAGTTTGGTGTCGCACCCACCCTCAAAGAGGACATCCACCGGCTCCGGCAGGCAGTGGAGGCAGCCAAGCTCAACCTCACCCTCCACACCACTACTACAGTCAGGGTGCCCCTGCACCTTCACTCCCATGAGAGCTCCGAGACACCCGAAGGCCACGCTCCTAATGTTCTCTTCCAGACCGTGATCACTCGAAAACTATTCGAGGAGCTCAACGAGGACCTTTTCCAGAAGATTCTGGCTCCTGTTGAGACCGTGTTAGCTGAAGGCCATCTGGGGAAAGAGGACGTGGATGAGATAGTTCTTGTTGGAGGGTCCACCAGGATACCACGGATCAGGAGGCTGATTAGTGAGTACTTTGGAAAGAAGCCCAACACATCAGTGGACCCTGACCTGGCTGTGGTTACAGGAGTTGCCATCCAGGCCGGCATCATGGGAGGCTCCTGGCCACTACAAGTGAGCGCAATAGAAATACCCAACAGACACCTGCGCAAGACAAACTTCCGCTAATCTCTCTATTAATAAGGATATTTATTAAAATGTGAAGTGCCAATGAGTTCTAAAAATGTCACAATTCTATTTTGCGCTCAATTTAACATTTCTGATGGAAGGGAAATGCACAACACAAAGTGGTGTCACCGAAATTCTTTTCAAGTATGACGGGGCAGATTTTGAACTCTTTTCCTGCTCTGGTCGTGAACGGTGGTGGTAACTAAGAGAAACTACTGATAAGGATGTTGAAACCACATCTGCAGAAGTGTGCAGTTCTATTTCACAACTTTAATGTGACAACTGTTTTGTTTTTTGTTTTTTCTGTGCCCAGCTCTTACGGCAGGGGAAAAAAAAAAAAACAATAAATGTGACTGCGCAGCATCTGTATTTGCTGCTCCGTTGTAGCACTTAACAATATGACGTTCAATTCAGGGAACAGCCTCATGTTTTAAAAGACTTTTGGAGCTAACCAGTTCACCTTCACTTTAATTTATTCATGTTTATGGTTTTGTTGTGGCCCTGACTGTTTGTGTGTCTGCATCTTTTTTCAATGGATATTATTTCTCCTTTGAAAGGATGATGTACCGTGTGCCAGTGAACTTTCAGCAGTTCCATCAGTCTTTTGTGTGGTTTCATGCTTTGCAACTTCTCAAGTGGATGACTGGAAAGTCTGGGAGAATGGTAGATCTATTTGAATGACAACAACCCCTCCGTCATATGGACCTTATTCCTTTCATAAGTAAAGTTTTATTGTTGAGGTTCGGAGTCTCCAAGCAGCAAACCGCGGAGCCTTAACACTGAAGAGTACCGTCAGCCTTTTATCTTCAGCATGATGAGTAAAATATTGAATTTGTTATTTTGCCTCTGTGAGAGGTTGAAGAGGCAAACTCACTGTTGCACTTTGAGGACATCCTTGTTGACCAACTTCTTTTTGTGCAATAATGCTTTGTTTCAGTGGAAATGACTTGCACACAAGAAATACTGTGTAATAGGACAGCCTGCTTCTGTTGCTGTAGGTGTAGACGGTCAGTGCTGGCAGTCCTGCAGAGGACCAAAGTGTTGCTCATCAGTGCCATGTGTTTGTTACTGTCACGTCTATAATGTTTAATAGCTCTAAAAAAAAAAAAAATGTGGATATCAGAAGGAGATATTTGTTTGAACTTATATTCCACACTTCCTTTCACTCTGGTCCTTACACATTCAGTTTGGGTTTACTGTGATTCTGCAGAGTAAACCCATCACCATCTGTGATGCTGCACCTATGGCAGGACATAAGTTTTGTCGGAGGTAATTCTTGAATTTGTGTTAGACCTGTTGGGATGCTGACAGACTTGACATCTTTCCACAAAAGATACTGGAGGTCTCCAACGAGCAAGCATACCACAGTGCAGTATTCTTCAGCACTGGTCCTCAAGGCACACTGTCCCGCATTGTTTTACATGCTTCCCTACTCACATTTGATTGAATGGCCATCATGTCACCATGTCTTCAAGGTCTACACCAGTCTGTCAGTGATCCACTAATTAGAGCCAGGTGTGTTTGAGCAGGGAAACCACTAAAACATGCAGGACAGTGTGCCTTAAGGACCAGAGTTGGAGGACCATAGTGAGATTTATTTTTGTATGACAGGTTTCACACTCCATGCTCTTAAAAAGATAAAGAAATTAAGACTCTTGTCATCCGCTTTCCACATTAAAATTCCATTTCTGAACTTCTGTCTCTTTATTTTTGAAAAGTCAAATGGCAGGTGTGTGGTGTTGCCCCTGGAGTACTTCACACATTCATTTCTTGTTGAATTTAAGATGTGTGTGTTGAGAGTAACTGCCAGAACACATGAATAAAACCTCCGTATGAGAAGATTTAATATTGAATTTGGAGGCACAGTAATACTCAAACACAAAAGGCAATCAGTATGTTGACAAATGCAACTTGTGATGTAAGCAACTTCCCTTCAAATAGTTTGGATTTATTTTCCACATGTATCACCCCCCTTTTCATTTACAGCATTCACACCAGCAATAAGATGCATTGCATTTGCCGGCCCACAAATACATTACTAAAATTATACAGTCACATAAATGTTATTTTTCCTGGCTTGAGCTTCTCACACATTAGTTCTGTTATATACATAACACACTTTAAACAGCACAGCATGCAAGATAAAAACAGCCATAATACACAACTAAATACAAATAAACATCTTTTTGGAAAAAGAAAAAAAAGGGGGAAACAAAAACACTTCACCATCAAACAAGAAAACTGTACAAATCTTTATCCTTCACAGCATTTTCATCAGTTCGTCTGCTTTCACTGGGAGCACAGCTCACACAGGGTCCAGAAGATCCTTAAAGCTGCATGCACCGATCAGAAGTACAGCAGAAGTATAAAATATCTTACAAATTTCACCTGGAGGACGAGGCAGGATGTCTGTAAACAATTTATTGTCCTCTGAGTCTAAATGTCTTCAGTTTTAAAGTTAGGATTTTTATGAACTACAGCAAAATAAAGCATCATTAGCATCTTTTGCTTCATGCTGCAATAAAAACAAAGCAACCTTTCTGCTAAGAGGACATAATTTACAGTGTTTAAAATAAACTAAAAATATTTAGAAAATGCAGCAAGAAACTCATCTCGACGAGAAGCAGACATTGTTGAATCAGAAGATACTTCGATATGACTGAAGGATTCAGCCAATTCTATCAGTAAGAAGTGCTTTCATTTGTGCGTGATACACGTTTTTAATGAGGGGGAGAAAAAGTACACAAATCAAGTGGTTGGCTGGTGTGTCCAGCAGATAGTCTGTCCGTTCATCAGTGAACCAAAACAAGAGAGGAGACATCACACTGATAAACAGGAAGGATGTGAATGTTGAGTGTTGTTTCAGCTCCTGAGAGCAGACAGAGCGCGAGTCACTGACTGACGCCCTGATTAGTGTAGTAGTCATAGCTGTTGTCCCCATAAAACTCCTCTTCAGCTCCAACTCCATTCCTCACCTCTAGATGGCGACAAAAGACAACAGAAAAATAAGCATACAGCATAATTATTGACTTCCTAACCTTGGTAGTTTCATAAAACACTCACCTCTGATCCCCATCACTAGAGGGTGGCTAGACTGGAGCATCTATTAGCTCTCCTACACAACATTGTCTCCAGTGGGAGGATTTGGATGGGGATGGGCGTTGAAGGGATGAGTGGATGGATGGATGAAGAGGAAAAGGGAAAAGTAGGCAGAAGGAGGGAAGGCAACGATGGATGCATTTGATGTATGGAGGTAAGGAAGAAGTCACTGGGTGCCAAGAACATGGGGGGGGGGGTGGCAAGATGATCAGGACATGGTGCACGTCACACAAAGGATGAAGTGGGAGGATGCTACTGGGGTTGGTCTTTGACATGGAAGAGAGGAAGAGGAGGAGCGAGAACATTCACATACACATTCACACACCAACATAGACTGGTAGCATGTAGCTCTTCATCTCACTACCGGACTTACCAGAGAAGATAAGTTTCTCCTTCATGACATTGACATCTCGGCTGGAGGTCCTGACCGCAGCGCTCAGCATGATCTGTTCAGGATTGTAGCTGCGGATGCCGCTCATGCGATACCTGCAGGGTCACATGTTTGCTCATAAATCACAGACTTAGATATTGAGATGCTGGGCTATCGCTAAACGCGCTGCTTCTTTCAATAGATTAGGGATGTGTTCTGGTTTGTACAGAGACATTTCAACATCACATCAGTTTCAGTTAATTAAGGAAACTGGATCATACCTAATCAAATTTTGTAAAAGGTACATTTGTTTTATGGTTTAAAGCAAAGGTTTGATTAATTACATCTCATGACTACATAAAGCTGGATCGCATACATGTCAAGAAGATATATTCCTGTGACTTGACTTAAGTTAAACCTGTTTAAATTTCTGTAATGTTTGTTCATTAACTTCTCAAAAATTACAAAGCAAAACCTGTTGTGTGTGCATTAATGTGTCATAAAAAAATCTATTTTACATAAACATTCAGACTCGATGTTAAGATATCAGCAGCTGAGATCTCTGGTGCATCCTGCAGCAGCTGAAATGTCCAAAAGTAGACATGTCCTGGTCCCCCTCCTCCCTCCCGATATTAATTCTGATGCCTGTCCTCTGGGTATTGTCCGAGACCAGTCAGACGTCACTTTGGAGGTCTGTGTTTGTCACATCTGCACTTCTACATCACGTATGCATATGAGGAAGGGCCACGCCACTGTCAGGCAAGTAACTGACATGCCAGTAGTGACCTTTGTGGAAATGGGAGCAACTTCAAGTATATCAGTCCTTACTTTACCAAAAATCTGCCTTTTTTAATATGAAGTGGCTAGAAAAGAAAAAAATACTAAAAAGGCTGACATGAGATGTATTTGAATGACTGTTTATAAAAAGCAGCTTCTGAAGCTACAAGATTCACAACTATAGGTCTGCCAGACAGAAATTTCTTTAAAAAAGTCTGAAAAAAGGGTCTGAATATTTATATAAATAGAATGTTATAATAATAAAAATCAATAAAGTAAATAATGTTACTTTGAAACACTGTATAATTGTAAATTTACTGCTGAGATAAAGAAAATAGAGAAACATCGGCAGCAAATGCATTTAATGCATGTACTCTGTATTTAACGCATGTACTCTGTATTTAACAAATAAAAATAATTCAACAACCTTTTTGACCTTATTTAAAAATTGCTAAGATGCAGCTGCTTGTTTGATGTCAATAGCTTGAAGTTTATCATGAGGTATAAAACGTATAAACTTTTAATCAAAATGTATATTGGTTTGGTGCGTCACTCAGGCTTTCCTGGAAGATAATTGAGGTTTAATATGTTGCTAATAAATTCGTTTCAGTCCCAGTCCTGTGTTGCTGTCTTTCAAAGGGTGAGTGGTCATTACGTTCAAAGGGATTTTTTTTAATTATCCAAAGTCCTTACTGATGCTTGATTACATCATTGCTATTCCTGCATCGTGTCATACGTCTACTGAAAATATTGCAAATCTATCAGTAGGACTGGACTTCTTGCTCCATACTGTGAAATGTCGAGACAGATTTTTATCTGCACAGAAAACTGCTCCTTTGTAGTGATGAGATGCTATTTCATTTCGTATGTAGGATAATGGTGAGCTTTGACTTAATGAAAACAGTATTGATTTTCAACAAATTAACTCAAGAGCTTTAGTCACAATCATCAATCAGCATCATTCAAAGTAAATCCTGAGGCAACTCGCCCTGATAATTACAGACCCTACTTCAGGTTAATTGAGTTTTACTTATTGGACTTAATATGATAAATCTAAAATCTCACTGGACACTTTTCTAAAAAAAAATGTGATAATTTTGTTTTACCTAAAGCGCTTCTCTGAAGAGAAAAGACAGCAGTGCAGGACAACAATACAGGTGACACAAAGAAGTCAGAGATGAAAATAAATATAGACATATGGTGGAAATCAGGAGAAAGAAGGAAGTCTGAGTGAAATGGATCATATATCACTAGGAAGAGCAAAACAGAGAGAGGAAAGCCTAAGGCCAAGAATGCATCAAACAAAATAATGAACAGCAAATAGAACGAAAGAGGGTGAAAGAAGAGAAGACTTTGGGGTTGGAAGAGGTGACCCAGTTACCTGATCATGTGATAGCTGAGAGAAGATGCCAGAATGCAGCAGAGGAGGAGGAGGAGGAGGAGAGCATGCACATCAGGCAGAGGAGAGAGGACAAGGGAAGAGGTAGAAAGGTAGAGAAGGACAAAAGAAAGCGGGAGAAAAGAGAGGTCAGTTTGGAAGCCAGCAAAAGCTGCTCAGGAGCTCAGCCAAGCAGAGAAACGTTTGTGCTGGACAGTTACAAGGAAAGAAAAAGCTCCATCCCAGAGATGACAAGAGTTCAGGTCATCTATCTGTGAAGTCACCACCAAAACAAGCAAAAACACTCTTCATCAGAGAAACAGAAAACAGTAAAGGACACTGAAGAGTTTAACAAAGTTATAGCATATTAAAGTACAGTACTGCTGTCACTAAGCAGAAGTACGATGATCGAGGGAAGCAGAAATACTTCAGAACAGTTAGCAAAGACCACCAGACCATGTGTACTTGAATACGTTTACTCTTTCCAGTATTTCCTTTCAAAGCCATTAATGGAAAACCATGTTAAAAGGGAGAACAAACAAACAAACAAAAATAAAAACGTTCTTGGCCAGTACATGTGACACCTTGAATCAAATTTAAAAATCAACATCTTCTGAAAGCCATTTCACATGTAAAGACTGTGTTTAAGTGCAACAATATTTGGGCATAAAAATGGTTCTTTTCATTCTTATACATTCAAGAGTTTGTACTTACTTCTGGAAAATGAAGATTCCAATGACCACAGCAAAGGAGATGACGTCTGCAGACACCCACATCAGACAGTATTCGTTTGGCCTCTGAAAGCACAGAAATACAAATACACATTCATGATGGATGTGAATTTTAGTAGATCCACCACTGGACGGAGCCATATACCAAGAGTACATCTATTTATATCAAATAAAAATTCAATAAGAGCACATATTTTAAACATGCCATAATGTCAGCAGTAAAACAAGAATAAAGTCTTGCCTAAATATGGTGCTTGTGAAGATAAAATGACATGGTCCTAAGAACATGAAATGACAGATATGACATTGTGACACTGTCTAAACACAGAGACAGTATTTGCAGATGCCAGCAGAATAAACTCTCCCTGAACCATTCAGCTGGTGGCCATGGAGTCATGTCAACAAGCTGTCATGCAGAGGTCCTGATGGAAAAACTGATCTGTCACGCTGCACTCATGAAGCAGGTGGAAACAATATCAGAGAAGATCGGAGTGGGTGCTATCCGTGTGGAGATGTTTCAGCAGATGACTGATCTGAGTCATGCAACATAAGATGCACTACAGCAATGATGCACACCTTTCAGTGCTGCAGGCATTTTGGGTAATTGTGGAAAAATAAGATCTCATGCTCCATTCAGTAACTAAATGCACAAGGTAATTATAAAGATACCAAGATAAATTTGGGTCCTTTGTCATGTAAAGAAATGCAAAACAAATATATTAATGTGTTGTTGTTTTTTTTTAAAGCAACCTCTTTTGGATTTTTGAAAAGCAATTAAATCTAAAAGGTTTAGGAGAGATGTTTAATATCACTTCCAATCACAGCTTTTCATCTTTTTAGGTACTGAAGATAACAGTTGCTGCTTTTTCCAATATTGTCTTGGTGATCTAATTATCATCTTCAATATACGTCATACATTTCCAACAAGAGACAGATTTGAGATGCAAGCAGGCCAGTCAAGAACACACAGCCCATTTTAAATTATGCAGGATGTGATCTAGTACTATCCAGGAAAAAAAAGATGCCATACAGCAAGTTCACTTGCTGCATGTCTCTCCAAAAATGCAGTATACATGGCTGCATTAATGGCACCTTTAAACACATGCAAACCTCCCATGTTAGGGGTATTGATGAAAATTCCTATCATTACAGTTGCTGCTTTGATCCTCGCACCTTTGCATGTTTTGGTGGCACCAGCCTTAAAGCATAATCCAGGGCTGAATCAATCCTAGATTTATTAACGAAATGCTACCTGATGAAAACAATACACCTATGGTTGGCTTAACGATGAAACATCCCTTTAAAGATGGACTCATCTGACTGGAAAACATGTGTTCTCCATCTTTCTGTCTAAATGAAACAAGTTTAGCCCGGATAACCCAAAGTTAATAAGGCTTCCTTTTGCTATAATGCAGTTTCAGCTCACAATCTCTGGTAGCAGCAGTGGACTGTGTTGAGTGACGTGCTTTTTCAAAGAGAAGCACAATGAGATTTTGTTGAAGAAAAAAAAGAGGAATAAATAAATAAAAAAAAATCACCTTTCCTGAAAACATACACATTTATAAAACATTTGTTCCTAACAATTAATTTTATCCAGGAAAGACATGCCAAGATCAACTAGTATTATGTCATTTCTGGATGTGGTGGTTAGAAAAAGCCATCTTACAACACTTGAAAGTTGATCTCTAGTTCTTACCATGAGCCAGATTGGATAAGGCACCTTCCTGAGGATATTTGGGGCCTCGGAGGAGACTGAAGGCACCCCGCTGCACCAGAGCACAGAGTACAGCCATGGTTCATTGACAGTGTAGAGAGTGAGGTTAATGTGGCTTTCAGAAAGGTTTCTGGGGAGAAAACAAAACAAGTATTTAGATCCTTTACTAAATATAAATTAATGTGTTAACATGATAACATATCATGTCTGTGTGTGAGCGTACCTGATTTCACTCGTGCTGGCTTTGTTGTATCTGAGCAGAAGCCTGCTGATGCCTGACTGCTGCAGACTTTGTGGAGTCCGTTTCATTAACGAGGTCTGAATCAGACCAGGTGCTAGATTTCTCACCTGCGCTCTGTGCTCATTGGGAGTCCACATCACCTAGACACAGCGCAATAACAATGACCGACAAAACCTTGTAATTCTGAGACAGAGAACAAGCTATTCTTCTTAATGACTTACATTTTAACCCACCACGTTTCCATGAAAGAAACTCCTGTGATATTATTTAATTAACAGACACAACGCAGAATAAAGAAATACACGTGAATGATTGTGTCCATCCTAGCATATTCTTTGTGTATAATTACCAGGTTTTGAGGAATCCCAGATTGCTGCACTGCTTGTAGTGTATCGTTGACCCATGTGTGGTAGCAGGGATGTTGTGGAGGAGGTCTTTGTAGCCTGAAAACCACTGTGATGTTGTGAATGGAGGACAGGTTTAGAAGCTGCTCCAGGCTGCAGATTTTCTGCTCCCTGATCTTTGCCTTTTCACGCTCAGACAGGGCATACACTGTCCTGAAGGGGTCATCCTTAAACGAGATATCAGGAAAAGAGGTCACGATTGTATAATAGTGTATGTGTATATGTGTAACATATATATATATATGATCCTGATGACTGTTTTTAAATAACTATTAAACCAAGTATCCTACTCAGCAGTTGGATAACACCACATGAAATAAATTATATGTTTTTAATTAATAAATAGCAAAACTTATTACATGTAATGATTTTTAAATCATTTTTGAGGCATTGGGAGTAAAAAGTAACTGTTGCACAGCTCTCTCTCAAGGGTCAGGCCTAATGTCTGTACCTAGACTTGGAGATAAACATGGTGAGGCAGCCTTCACCTTTTACCCTACTTGTCTGTGGAAAAAACTCTCAGAATGCATCATTATTGCAAAACTCTCAACTACTTTAAATTGCTTTAAATCCTTTTTTATTTACTGCTGCATATCAGTAATCTCCCACAATACACTAACTTTTATTTCTTTAATTTCATCCCTTTTATTCTATTTCACCTTATGTCTGTATCTCTTTGTTTATTCTGCTTTTAAAACTTTAATGTTTTCATGTAAAACACTTTGAATTGTCTTGTACATGAAATGTGCTATACAAATAAACCTGCCTTCTCTAAGCATCATAATAAAACACTCCATTTAAATATATTTAGAATCAAAATGTAAAAAACACTGTGTTAATGCACACATTTGAAAAATAATGGATTAAAAAGAACTATTTGAAAATATTTTTTGACAAACATGAGTAATGTATGATTTCAACTGTGAAACAGCAAAACACCCAAATAGCAATGACTGATTCAGTCAAGAGAAGCCACATCTCACAATCACATGGAGTCATGTAGGAATAATTGGATGTACGTGCACACTTTCTTTTTCTTGTTTGTACCTGTGTTTTCACTGAATTCAATGAATCAAGTATGTTAAAACAAATACTGTCAACACGTACTGATATAATCTTCATGAATGGCAGTGAATCCAATTATTTCCATTAAGTCCAAGAAGTCATAACTGAAACAAAGTCGCATACTACTCGTAACACAGTAGTCCAATGGCTTTATCGCACATCACTGAATCACATCATACTGTCACTTCAAACTATAAAGGCTTTCCAACAAAAAGAGCTTCTTAATTTTAGTGTGTATTAGCAGCTGAGAACTACCTTGAGGAACCACTCTCCCGCATTGAGCTGCTGCAGATCTGTCCAGTTGAATGATGAGGCTTCTTCCATCCTCCTGTCTGGAAAAACTTTCTCCACGTCTGTGGTCCTCCGCAGAGTAAGATCATGCATCAGGAATGGCACACCGTCAACACTAGAGAGATCAGGGGAACAACTTCACAAATCCCACTGACATATACAGAGAATTTTTCTCTCCAATCACTCAGCTGTAATTGCTCAGATTTCTTCAATTGTGTCCCGATGTGTGTATATCATATACACACACACACACACACACACACACATCTATATATATATATATATACACACACATACACACACACACACACACACGTATATATGTGTATGTACATATTATTAGAATGCCCTATAACCGGCTGCCTCGCAAAGTGCTGTATGGCTAACTAGACCATGGCCAGTGCTCTGCTGGAGGGCAAAAAGAAGCGCTACAAAGACCAGCTAAAAACAGTGCTAAAAAATTGCAACATCAAGCCGAGGGATCTGGAACACACTGCTATCAACTGTGACACCTGGAGGCAGCTGTGCTCACATGGGATCCAAGCACTGGAGGAAGACAGGACATCAAGGAGAGAACAGAGGAGGCTAAGGAGGAGAAACACATCCATGAATGACAGATCTATTAACACCACCACCGCCATATTCACATGTCCCATGTGCAATAGAACATGAGGGTCCAGGATAGGACTATACAGCCATCAGAAAACTCACCAATAAAGGACAGAAGTGGAAGTCATCATCGGACCCGATGGACAACCACAAGCAAGCAAAAGTATCACGGTTCAATATTTTTTCTATGCAAAAAAAGAAGAATGTCCATGCCTTTTCAAACTTGCAATTTATTTAAATTAATTACAAACAATTAGTTAAACTCAAAAGTACAGTTTTTAAATTAAACGTTGATGAAACAGAAAATAATAAATAAAATAAATGTATGTTAGATCAGACTGCAACGTGCCGTTAACTCATCAGAAACACACATCATGCCACTAAAGCGTCTGTCAACAGACTCTTATTTGAGTGGTTGTACAATAAATGGAAACATTCAGATAAATGTAAATGATACAAAGTAGCGGTAATATGCTAACAGAGTTGCAAGTTTGTGTGTAGGAAATGTTTATGTGTTGCCTGGCAACAGCCTTGGAGTTGTGGAACTATTTGTGTTGGCGGAGCTAAACGAATGATTGAATAAAGAAACACATCATAATCTCTTGACACTTATTACTGTTAACTAATAAAATGCGCTTGTAGAACTTTTGTATAATAGCAATATCACACTCAAGGTTGTGCTGTTGTGCTGAATATCAGCACTGGTGTGATTATCTGTGGCCGCAGTCCTACAACTGAATCACACCAGTGCTTCCAGTGCAGCACAACAGCACGACCTCGAGTGGGATATTGCATGAATATGGGTGCAAAGCTGTGCTTCTTGGCTTTTAGAATCTGTTGGAATTATGTTGATGGCGCAAACAGTTGAAGAATTACAACGATTAAAAAATAAATGCACGTCTTCCTGTTGTCGGTAACAGCTCTGGTTTGGAAATAGTTCAGTCTCACAAGGTTGAATGTGGGAGGTGCTCAGTAGAACTGCGCTCCACAATGCAGCCTAGGCAGAGAAGTCGAACGCAAATCTACTGAGCTTTCAACACAGAGCGCATTGTCAGAAGACAAGTTGATAAAATAAATTAAAAATTCTGTATCGTTTGATACAATGTGTGTACTGAAGCGAGAGCACTGTATCAAACAGTTCAGTACAAATACATGTATTGTTGCACCCCTACACATATTACACACACACGCACACACACACACGCATATATATGTATGTACACACATATATATTTGTATAGACACACACACTTCTATTAACTATTTAACTATGTTTTTCTGCTTAATCCACATCTTGACTTTCTGTTTGTCCTATGAGCTCATGTTGGTGTGCCACACAGTAGCAACAAGATCTCCAATTTGAGAAATTTGGTATCCAAATTTTTATCTCTAGAAGAAGCTCACAATTTGAATAACAAATATGAATGTTAACACAGGAGAAACACTGGCCCCCTGCAGGAGCAGAGTCCGTCTGTCGCTGTGGTTGTCATCAAGTCTAATTACTCAGCACTGTCAGGAGCTCACCTGTCAGCAGCTTACAGCAACCACACACCCTGTTCACTCCTCTCAGGACAACACAGCAAAGACACAGTGTAAACTGAACTATGAAGAGGGTCACAAATCAAGAAAAAAAAAATGTCTCAACATTCATCTACGACATAAACGTACACTAGAAGCAATGTTATATAGATTACATGAAGAAAGTGGAGCTCCAAAATGGAAACATACATAAGCACACACACTGCACCGGTAGGCAATAACCTCCACACACTCATCTTCCATTTCTGTACACGCACGAGTAGACATGTACAGCCACTATTCATCATAGTCACTTAAGTATCCTCCCACCCCAGTTCCTTCCTCCAAGAGTGTCTCTCTGAGCTCGACCTATCAGCTCCAATTATGTTGATGATGTCATGCAACCATCCACTGACTACTGCTTGTAGAGTGATTTGCAGGCACATCGCTCGAGTCCATTCACTGCTTCATTCCTAAGATGGTGCTGTATGCAAGTATGTTTGAATATGCCTTCAGTCATATGTGTATCTATGACTAGTCTAAAGATTTTTTGAGGACTTATCCATACATCAACTTACCCTTATCTGAATTTGTGTCATGGGGCAGCAAGCCCTCTCCACGGCCATCTCTTCCAGCTCTTCTGGGAGAATTCTGAGGCATTTCCAGGCAAGCTGAGAAATATACAGTAATATCTCCACAGTGTTCTGGGTTTGCCTTGGGACCTTCTCCCATTTGCCCAAAAACTACCTCCCCGGGGAGGCATCCAGAAGGATTCCTTGCCAGATGCCACTTTAGCTGGCTTCTCTGAATGTGGAGGAGCAGTCCCTCCTCCCAGAAAAAACCCACATTCATGATCTCATTCTTGTGGTTACTACCCAAAGTTAGTTAACATAGGTGAGGGTAGGAACATAGACTGACCAGTAAACAAAATCTTTCCTTGTGACTCAGCTTCTTCTTCACCACAACAGACCTGTACAGAGTCTGCATTACAGCAGAAGCTGCACTTCACTCATGAACAAAACACAAGATACTTAAATTCATGCACTTGAGGCAGCAACTCACTCCCAAACCAAGATGGGCATTTCATTATTTTCTGATTGAGAACCACAGTCTCAAGTTTGGAGGTGCTGAATCTCATCCCCACTGCTTCACTCTCAGCTGCGAACAGCTCCAAAGAAGGCTGAAGATCATGGGTTGAACCAAGCTAACAGGACCACGTCACATCATCTGCAAAAAGCTGAGATGAAATCCTGAAACCACCAAACCAGACCCGACTCTGTCCCTTTGCTGCACTAAGAAATCCTGTCCATAAAAATAATGAAAAGAAGGGGTGACAATGGTAACCCACACGGAGTCTAACTACCACCTGAAATCTGACTGAGTCTTTGACTTTTCATGGCACCAAACAGGAGAAGCCAGAACGGAGATGGAGACTAAATGACCTCTTATTTGTTTGGCTACATCGCCCTACTGTATTGATCGCTAAGTGTGGGTGTGTGTTTGAGTGTGTGTACCTGATAGCTACATCAGCCTCCAGTCCAGTGACGTTCATCTGCAGAGATCGCTGGAAAGACCACAGTGTGTTCTCTGGAGCAAGCTAGACACAGAAGCACAGTAAAGACAAACAAACTGATTACAAATAATCCTGTAACGATGATCAAAGTGGTAACCTCACTGGACAATTTAAAGTAACCGATAAAAGTAAACATAAACAAATGGAAATGTTGGTTAAAAAAAACAAAACAAAAAAACACCACTTAAAAACCATATTTTTACAAAGTTAATAAATCTCAATATGGCTGAGTGGATGTAAAAAAAAAAGAAAGAAAGAAAAGGATTCCTTCATTTGAAAGGAATGTGTTAAATAAGAAAGGTCAGTGCTTTGGATTGCTCTTTAACACAAATCAATGTTGTAATCAATACTAAAACATCACTTACTAGAGTAGTCCTTTTCTTTGAGACCCTGTGAGAAAAGCTACCAACTGGGAGCAATGGGATAGGAATGCTACTGAAATCAATATAGTGAGTCTGGGAAACTGATTCTTGTTATGTGATCTTTTTCCCCAGCACTTTTATTGTTTGTTTTCCCTCAGAGACTAGAAGAGTCAATCCTAATTTTAGATTTCACTGAAATTATCAATCATTTTGCAAAAATACAACTGAAAACCGGATGTGTGTTTCAGAGAGAATGAGCAACTGTTTTTAGGAATCCCCATTAAATTTCTGCATTTCGCAACTCTTCACAGAACAAAGTCCGAACCACATAAATCCTTCTACAGGAATCTCATTAATATTTAATATATGCAATGTGAAAGCAAAAATCTTTAATGTGGCTTTAATGAGCTTTAATGTGCATAAATCACATTATAATGAGGCATTATGATGCATATTAAACTAAGAAGCTTCAACAGACACTTAAACATGATCGTGGGGATTTAAAATCTCAAGAAATCTACAGTCAGTCAGGCCAGGCTTGTGTTTTTGGAGGCACACGCAGGTGTTGCTGAACAAAATGTTCAGTATCTCCTCTGTACACTGAGGAGAGAACTACCTGTTTTAACTGAGGTATATTTATGGACTTTATCATTTTCTTTTCCTGGGCCCACTCCAAAACAGAATGGTCCTTAACCCTCTGGGTGGGTTGCTCATTCAGAAGCCTCAATTGAGATGGGTTAAAGTGTCTGATTTTCTTTTTAAGTACATTTTGCATATTAAATATAAACCACTCACCATTGGTGCGCCCTGGTGGCCGATAACATCGGGGCGTGGTGTGAGGGTACTTGGCTCCATGATGCAGGGGGAAGTGATATACAGGGGCATCACATAGAGTCCCAGCAACACACCGAGAAACAGCAGTATAACCACCACCTGGAACTCTGAAAAAGCAGAGTGGCAAGAATATACAAGATGTTATCTATAGTATAAACAACTTTTTGTGAACGTGTGCATTATTTGGCTTTGCGATGACATCTACATCAAAGAAAAGATATCACCGTCATATCTGTCTGTAAGGTAAAATAAAGCTACAGTAAGCAGTTTGTTAACTTACTGCAAAAAAGCAAGCATAGGGCTATTTGAAGGTAGCAAATTCTGCCATCTAGCACCTTCAAAAGCTCATTCATTTGCATACTACATCTTGTTTGTGTTTTTTTTTTTTATCTGCACAGAAAGCCAACCAAATCGGTAGTTTAAGATGTGTCAAGAATTTACCACAGTTGAGAAGAGACAGTTGTAACTGTTGTAAATGTGATACAACAGCTCACACAGTCATCAACAACACACTGACACTGACAGTCAAATACATGAAGAAAGTCAAGTGATGATGGTTGTGAGTGTGGTCGCACACACGCACGCACGCACACACACACACACACACACACAAAATAACCCACACCCATAGGAATGTACTTATTTCAAGAAAAGCTCTGGGGTGGGGTTGACTTGTCAACTCTTATTACACACAGAAGACCCACAGCCTTCATCGACCCCGACACCCACAAACACACACATCTTTGATTTTCAAGATACTACTCTGCATTACAGTGGTTTCAGTGTGGGTCAGTCTGGTCAAGAGCTTTCCATATCATGAAATCTATCAAAAGGTCAGACCATGAAATGTAAATGACTGAAAATCTCCTTTTAATAGTTTTAAATTAAGAACAAGCTGTCTTGTTGAGTATAACACTTCATAAAGAGGCTGTTACATCCAAACACTTTATTGTATATAAATGTCAGGAAGTACAACCCATAAATGTTGAGATGCATGTTCAGATTAACATAGTTGCATCTGAATAAATACTTAAGATTTACATCTCTGACTGTATTAACTGTAAATATTTTAACTACATTTCATGTAGCATATACAATGCATGATACAAAATTACAATTTGATTAAGACTTTGTCTTTTCTAAAGAATCCAATGGCAGTAAGGTTAAATACACACCCTGAGAGCCGTTAGTCTTGTGAAAGAATTCTTGTTTCAAAGATAAAATAATCCAAGGTGCCCTAGCAGGACAACGTCACAGGGGAAGAACGTTCATTATCCTGGATACCCTGGGTGGAGATTCTGGCCTGCAGTCTACGTACTGTTAATCATTCACCACATCAGCTTCAGTGTTTGTCTTGTCTGTCTCTACTGTCACAGATAGTTGCATCATGCAGGAATAAATTGCATTCTGTTTGCAAAAGCAATCATACTTGGTCTTTCTGCTCTGGCGACCTGTCCTGCCACAATCCAAGAAAGTGCTGTGACTGCAGTTAGGGCCCCTATGTGTAGGAAAGGACCTGTAGCCTGGAAAGGAAACAGAATTTTGAGAAACAAAAATGAAAAAGGTAAAACAAATGAGAAAAAAGGGTTCAAGATAGAGCAAAGAAAAAAAGGAGGCATGGAATTACAGTCATTATCAAGGGCCGAGGCACTGGCAACACTATGCAGAGATAATAGCTGTAATTTGTAGAGTCATTCAATTTTAATGGCCCCCAGTCTGAGAAGAACTGAACTTCTACTTCAGTCACACATTACTGGTAGTAGTCTCACATTGACATGTTAATTATAAGTTACCAAGATCTCTTTGACGATTAATTAAGCTGTTAAATAGCACTAGAGGATAGATGTAGATTTAGTACGTCACAAAAGTGCAGTTTACATTTTTCACATTACTTGCTGTAAAGGTTGAATCTGGATAGATCAAAAACAATTCCTAATATAATAGTAAATCATCTTTCCAGTACAATAAACTAAAAGGGATTTTAGTATTAGACATGGAGAAAAAAAGAAAAGAAAATTCAAACGCATGTCAGGTTTGATCTCAATAATTAAAAGCCTATCAGTACCAGCACAAATGTAGGGTCAAAGTCTTCTTTGTTATGTGAAAATGCTTCCAGTTTGACCATCACAAACATGATTTGGTATTAAAATGTAGCGTCAGCAGTAGCGTCTGGTGGCTTTGGAGAATTCTCGATATAACTGACCTGCAAGGAGATGGGGATGACATCCCACTCTTGTGTCCACGTTTGATTGACAGATATCACCCCAACAACGGTGGTGAGCAAAGCAGCAACCACTCCTATCTGTGTGGATAGAAAAGAAGTAAAGGATAAGACACTGTAAATTAAAAAAAAAAACAAAAACAAAACACGTTACTTGGAAAGGGATGAGAAAATAAACCTCAAAATAACCTCAAAAACCTCTCAGGCCTTTCACACCCTTCCTAGTGGTTGATAAGTCTATTTATCTTTCTGATAAGATAAACAAGCACTGGGGTTTCACAACTGTACATGGACTAAGTTCAGGATAAGTTCAGATGACCAGAAATGAATGAACACACACACACACACACACACACACACACACACACACACACACACACACACACACACACACACACACACACA
>JBAMYA010055243.1:0-30182 GCA_037176975.1 Arrhamphus sclerolepis | reverse complement strand
CTGTTATGTTCATTTATTTTCAGTGATGTTCCTTGTTACATGTTCATTGCTGGATTTATGGAAAAACATCAACCAATTTTGCACATCCATAATTATTATAATGGATATAAATAAAGAATACTTACACTATAACGTAAATTAGAAGTGTAACAAAAAAAACATATTTTTACGCCTATTTTGAATTTTACACGAATACAGATACAAATACTTCACCCCCTCAACAAATACAAATACAGATACAAATACCGGCTGCTTTGTACACCCCTAGTGTATGTGTCTGGTTTTAGGTCATCCTGGGCCACCTGGCAATCCTGGCATACTTGTCACCATTTCCACAATAACCTGCTGCAGTATAAAGCCACTGGTCCATCTTCCACTCTTTGCCAGATCGTTCTGTCTTAGTCAGCAGCATTCTCTGCTCAAAAAAAACAAACAAAACAAAACCTTTGTTGAATCTGAATTTGTTTCTGACATCTATCTGTTTGTTCCAGACTTGCCATCCTTCCAAGATCTGCCTGCCTCGTCTGGCCAGTCCGCCCCACTCTCAAGACCACTAACATCCTATAATTTAAATAAACCCTCCTGGACTCCATCAGTTGTCTGCATCTGCTTTAAGATCCAGCATCAAAATCCTAACATGGTCATAAAATGAAGTAGGTGATGGGTCTTTTTGGTAAACCTGTGGAATCTGTGCTGCTCATCATATGGATGTTTCCTTCTTTCAGCTGATGGTTTTAGGTGTGTGTGAGTGTGTGAGTTTCATCTGGCAAACCTTATATATTAAATGAGTCATGGCTCCTTCTTTCTTGCTGCTTCTTATCAATTACTGTCTCTCTAGCTCAAAGATTCATCACACACCAACAGTACCAAAACCAGCTGTGATCAGTCTCCTTAGCATCCATCCTGCAGCCTGATGTTCCCTCAATAACATTGAACATCATCAGTCAAAAGTCTTTTAGTGATAACAAAGACCAAACAACCCAAAGACAGAGTATGAGGAGAATTTAAAGGGCAACTTTCAGGTTAAATCAAAAACTGAATGAATACTTGACCTTGTCAGAAGTAGTCTTTTAAAAACATATATCTAAAAATTACTATGTAAAACAGAATGTAAAACAGAATTTTTATGCAAATGCACCCATATTAAGCTAGGATCTGACAGCAGCCACTTTCCCGTTAGCAATGCGTCATATGACGTAGGCAGAGGCAAACAATACGATCTCATGCTCGTTAACTTTAATTGTGAGTGGATGGAGTTGGGAGAACAGTAGTGAGAAACAGAGAGATAGAGAAGTGATGATGGTAAATTATTGTGTTTGTGCTGATTGCATGAATTCTTGCCTGTCAGGACATCATGTCCACCATTTTCCTTCGAGGAAAAACAAGGTTTTTCAACCCTGGGTCCGTTTTGTGCAGGTGTACAGAGCAGACTTCTGATGCATCTGTCACCACACATTTGGTCGTTTGAGGTGCCCATTTCCCTCCAGAGAGTTACTTGGAGATGTGTTGGAGTCTCAGGTGGGATTTAGGAGGGAGGACCATGTGAGGCTGCTGACCGATGCTGTTAGAAATGCCTTTAACATGCAAGTTCTTAGTATTAGCTATGCTGGAGCGTCCAAATCAAAATGACAGATTATGATGACATCACAGCAAAGACGCTGCATGTGTGATTATCCTTTTCAACTTCTTTTAAAAGAGCAGACTTCAAAGTATATACCAGTTTTTAAATTGTGTTAATGGGCCAAGTAAAACCAGAGTTATGCTCAATAATGTCCAGACGCTTTTCCTGAATTTACTACTGCGAGGAACAAGACGAAGTTGTGGGGCGACAACAAGAGAAATACTGAACCTGATCGTTTTAAAAGTTGAGAGATTTGTGATATTTGGTGTTTGGACTGTATAGTTGGCGTGTAGTGCAGTTTTTTTGTTGTTTACGAGATTAAAAACGAGGCGATCTCTCAATGTGGAGCCTGGACTGCAGCTCGGTTTTGATCCGTAAGGAGCTGAGGGACTGGTGGAGCCAGAGTCTGATCCAGAGAACGAGGACTTTGATTATGAAGTGGATGGTCCAGGTTTTGGATCATCCACTTCATCTTCTCTCTCCTCTACTTTTTAGGTGGAAGACGAGAGGGAAAGAAGTGCCTCTGCACACAGGACAGGACAGTGTCAGACCGTTATTATATACAGTCATTGATGCTGACTGAGGCTCACACTCCCTCGCGTGTCATCACTTCCGGTTGGTGCTTCATAGATGCGAAAGTCTTTTCTAACAATTTTATCTCAAAATATCATTTATGGTATAGTTATATATTTCTCTGATTATGAAAATCTAATTGTTCTACCATTAATGTACACTATGCTGTATAGTGGTGTCCAACCTGCAAGTTGCCCTTTAAATCATATCCATATTCCAAGTTAGTGGCCCGAAGAGGGATAGACTTCAAGGGCTGCCTCTCGTCTCTGTATCCCAACATGTTTAGGATCATTTAGCTACCTGGATGGTGTAGCTTCATGGTAAACCAACCAATCAGCTTAAGCTCATTCATCATGACAGCAACCAATAGGAACATAACAGTTTTAATCATTAATGAACACTTTGAAGATTTGATTTGAAAGTGAGTAAAAATGCACATAGGCAATCCACCCTCTATTTAGATACCTCAGAAAATAATTTTCATTCAATCAATGCAGTTTATGGGACCTTTACAGGTGAATGTGAAGATCCACTGGCCACCACTACAGAGAGCCAGATGTTTGAGATTTCAACTGAACTTAAGGACTGAAGAAGAAGTGAATGATGTTTGAGCAGTTAAACACCTGAACAGCTGCTGTGTTTCCATCAACATGTCTGGTGTGTCTGTGGGTCATGCTGGTGGAGTAAAACCACCAGTAAAACACCAGTAAAATAGATACAAAATACCAGGGGTCTGCTTCACAAAGCACATTCTGGGGAAACCTGAACTCAGGGAAACTCAAAACGAAGTTACTGAAACACGAATTGAGCTGCTTTTAGAAACCGAGGTAATTCATACTGAAGTGAACTGAAGCTGGTCTTTGTTACCATGGTAAGTGACTGTGATCAGAAAGTTGTTCATGATGTGCCTTCTCTTTTTCAGTAAACTTTTATTTTCTACTTAATCAATCTGTCAATAAGTCCTGAACTGACAACCAGGGAGCCTGAACTGGCTCAATGAGAGTTTAAGACAATTTTAAAACTTTGAAAGTCAGGAAAAGCACAATGTGAGACCTTTAACTGTCATAGAAGTATATGTCATAAACAGTTTCAGAGTAGATTGGACTCATAGTCACCGTGAGTCTGTTTGCTGTTTAAACTGATAAAATAAAAAATAAATTTTAAAAAATGGCTGAATAAAAGGCCACTCCTTTAGACGAAAGCCTCTGAGACTTAGTCTGACCTGGGTGACGGAGAACCAACAGTACCTGTGGTCTTCTCGACTCTACCAACTCTGGTTCCAGTAAATACAATGAATGTCATATTAACATTTTATCTGCTGAGTTCCAGCTACAAACATTCAGAGATTCATGAACCTGGTCCTGGTTGGTTTCAATCCCATGGCCCACAGAGACACTGATGGAAACACAGTGATCAGAAAGAAATCGAGAAGATGAAAGTGTTCTCCAGACTTCCATCGCTGACCTCAGATCCATCTGAACCGGTCACATGACACCAATGCCATCATTTTTTCCATCGACGGTGCAAAACCACGACTTCCTGTGTGCATTAAAAGCAGGACCTCCAGCGTCCTGCTGCGGTGTGAAATGATGCTGATCACAAAACCAACGAGAAACAACACTGTACAAACCACTTGCTGTTTGACCCTCTGCTCTCCTGAGGAGGACGAGGAGGAGGAGGTTACTGGATGCCTCTGAACAAACACATCGCGAACACCATGGCGAAGAGCTGGATGGAGACAAACAGTAAGAAGTGAAAAAGCTTCTCACCTTAAAACCACTTTATGCAGTAACCATGTCTGACCACATGATGGCAGCATATCAAAAGAAAGACACAATAAAGGGCTCATCTAGTGGTACAAAGTGGTATTACAGACGTAATGGACTGCCCTTATCCAATCAGAGGTGGTTCCATCAGCCCAGCAGAGCTGCCCCCACTGCCCCCCACCCTTCGTAGACAGAGATTTTTACTGGTTTGTGTCCTGCTCTCATTTCCTCAAATCAGAAAGATCAATCAAATGAGATCAATTACTAATCAGTTAATGGAAAAAGCACATACTTCAATGGAGAGCACCACGATGGCCAGAGCTCCGGTTGTGTAGATGTAGGTCTGGAAATACTCCACCATCGCTGAGTAGCAGCCCTGCGTGGACACATGAGCAGATTAAAGTCTTTAAATTAGCAAAAACATCACATCATCATTACTAAATACATAAAGATCAATAACTAAATAAAAGAGATCAATAACTACACCATATCATTCACTCACTACCAGCTTCACCTACAGCATCAGGAACTTATAGTCATCGTTTCCTCTCATGTGGTTGAGGAGGAACTTTGTACTGATCTTCTATAAGTTTGGATGTTAGTTCATGGAGAGCTCTCTTAAAGCCAGGCTCTGTAGCAACACCACTTCTGACCACATGGGGGCATAGTTCACGTTGCATCTCCTGTCATGGTCTTCCAGTAGGGATGGGTACCGGGATTTCTGATGCTGGTATGTAACTGGGACAGAACCAGAGTAATGGTCTATTCCAAACTATATCTGAGTATCAATAAGAGTATTGATAAGTCTCTGTATGGAGAATCAGCGTCTGGATCAATAAAACCCAAACAACAATATTATAAGACCCATTCATTCTCAGGTCCATATGCCCCTGTGTGGTCAGAAGTGGTACTGCTACCTGGACTGGCTTTTAGGCCCACAGCTGCGTTTCTGTCAGGTTCAGGCGTGACTTCGAGGTCAGACGAGGTTACGTTCGGGGTCATCTTTTTCTTTACGTAGAGCACACATGTCTTCCACATGGCTTCTTCTAACCTTGTTGTTTCGGAAGGCCACGCTGCCGCTCACGCACTGCTCCATGCCACTGTCTCCAAGGTAATCGTTGTTCTGGCAGCAGGCCTCGGGGACCATCTTAGCGGGACTGAGGAGCCTGAAGAGGCTCTCCTCAAAGTCCTCAGGACCGCTCACGCCACAGCAGTCAAACTGTCAGGACAGACAGGAGAGAGCTGATGAGGACTGCTGGTCATAGAGGGAGGGCTAGCAGGACGACGGCACCTCACTGTGGTCATGATGGCATTCCACGTGGACGTGAAGACATCGGTGTTATTGCGGCCCTGGTAGTGGCGCTTCAGCTCCCTGGTGAAATACTCTCTGGTTAACTGTGATGAGACAACAAGAAGTCAGAAATGCTGGAAAACTGTTTTCAGGACCACAAATTCAAAAGCTTTTGGTTCCTGAAAGATCTAGAAATCTAAACCTCACAGCTCAACCAGAGGTGGTACAACAGCACAGAACTAGTTCTGGTCTGGTTCACAGTCTTGAAAATGAAATACTGCTCTAATTTCCTGAAGGCCCAAACCAACAATGTTCAAAACCCAGTCTGAGATCAAGCCATCAGAAGTCCAAAATCAGCCTGAAATCAAGTCCACAACCATTCCAAACCAAGTCCAAATACCATCTAAAACCAAGTCTAAATACCATCTAAAACCAGGTCCTAATACCATCTAAAACCAGGTCCTGTCATGCCTGCTCCTCCACTTCCACATTCAGCCTCACCAGCCTACTGATCCCCGGTCCCAACACTACAACTCACAGGATTCCACTGTTCAATATCCTCATGTATTTCAGTTGTGTCTCTGACCACTTCCTCGTGTAGTCTTGTTTTGTTCACTCCCTTCATGAAATAGTCTACATGGTGTCTTGTATGCATCTCAGCGTACTATTATTGCATCCTTTATTAAACCTTTAAGGTTAAGCCAGTTAACCATTTGTGTCCTACACTGGATCTCTTACCGGACAGATCCAAATGCTATCTAAAACCAAGTCCAAATACCATCTAACACCAAGTCAAAATACCATCTAAAACAAGGTCCAAACACCATCTAAACAGAGGTCTAAATACCATCTACAACCAAGTCCAAATACTATCTAAAACCAGGTCCAAATACCATCTTGTTTTTTCTTTTTTTTTCTTAATTATATGAGTTGATTTTACCCGAAAACCCAGCACACTCCTGAACATTTTTCTGTCGCAACTTTTTCTGCATAAACGATGTCCCTGGTGGACTAAACAGAACAGAAGAAACAAGGCTTTTCATACACAGCGATGGCTATTAGCAGGTCAAGTTCTTGATTGTTTAGGCTTTTCTGGCAATAAATTCCCTGGCTGCCACTTTTAATCTCAAATAAATACATTTATGTCACATGTATACAGTTGATGTATTTGTGCAACATGGTGATTATCGCCATCACAGATACTCCGGCTTCTTCACATAGTCCAAAAATATGTCTGTTGGGTAAATTGGTGATTCTAAATTGACCAGAGATTATGAGTGTGGATGGTTGTGGTTATTTTATTTATTGCTTTATTGTTTTATTTGTGAAATTTAGATTTAAATTTAGAAAATGTATGGCCTTTCCCAACTGCCAGAGGGAGATGTTGAAAAATGGCAAACGGTTCATTTGTGATTTTGATGTCTGGTGACATGTTGTGCAGATATGTGCATGTCCAGCATTGGAAATTTGTTGCCTATGATCTTTGATGTGCTGTTTCTTTTTGGCTTTTATTTCCCCCAATACCACCTAAAACCAGGTCCAGGTACTCACATGTTCCCTGAAGAGGAATGCCAAGATGGCTGCCGCCAGCTCCGCCAGGAAGATGAAGAGGATGACCATGAAGAACTGAGAAGAAACAAGTTTTAAAGGTGAGAAGTCCTAGTTTCCAGAAAAGATCTTCCTGTCGTGGAGGGTTAGGGCTGGGTCATTTCTGATTTTTCTGACACTACTAGGAGACACTACGGAGAGGCACTATGGGAGACAGAACTGGGAGACAGAATTGAGGGACACAACTGGGAGACTACTGGGAGACAGAACTAGGAGACAGTACTGGGAGGAACTACTGGGAGACAGAAATGGGAGACACTACTGGGAGACAGAACTGAGAGACAGAACTGGGAGACACTATTTGGAGACAGAAATAGGAGACAGTACTGGGAGGCACTACCAGGAGACAGAACTGGGAGACATTACTGAGAGACTACTGGGAGGTACTACTGGGAGACAGTACTAGGGGACAGTAGTGTGGAAGGTTCTGGTGAGTTCTGGGAACCTTCCAGATGTGGCGGACTCACGAACAACAGCAGACATCGGTTTTCGCGGATGGCACCGCAGCAGCCCAGGAAGCCAAGCAGGAACAGCACTCCTCCCAGAGCCAGGACCACGTAAACCCCTGTGAACAGCAGCGGGTTCACTGCCACAATCTCCCTGAAGCCCAGTGGGTCCACCAGAACCCAGACGCCCACGCCCAGCAGGAAGGACCCGCCCAGCTGGAACAGAGGGGGGTGTTACTGGAGTTTCAGGTGAGGACCAGAAACCAGTAAACTGGACCTGGTAACAAAGGACCTCTAATACATAACCTGCAACCAGTGACTGGTGCAGTACCATCAGCCTTCGCCGGTAACATGCAACCAGACTGGTACCAGTATAAGGCAGGTAACAGGGACCACTGGTACAGGTAACCAGACTGGTACCAGTAACCATATTGGGACCAGTAACTGGGACCAGTAACCAGACTGGTTCCTGAAATATACTGGTTTAATTTTAAAAGTGAAAACTCACAAAGATGAGGAAGTTGAAGAGGAACATCAGGAACTTGATGCAGCTCAGACAGTCCCCTTCCATGGCTGAGACGTCCTTCTGACCCTGAACAGAGACACAGACTTGGTCAAGAACTGTCCAGGAACTAAAGTCTCCTGAGCATCATCCACCAGAACCACCAGATCCACCATTGCTATGGCAATCAGCTCCATAGCGGAAGATCTGACAGATGACTGATGAGGATATGAGCTGAATCAGAGAAGTTCAGGACCAGACATCAGCAGATCCATGTCCAGGTTCAGGTCCAGGTCTAGAATCAGAACCAGGTCCAGGTCCAGATGGACTTCTGCTGGTCTAATGTGGATCTGAACTAACTAACTGTTTCTGCTCAGCGTTGGTGTTCACCATCTGAAGTTATGAAGCCACGCATCAATCTTCAGCAGCCTCCTGTCAATCAACTGCAACCACCTGTCAATCATTTGCTGTCACATCCCACTGCAGCAGCCATCAGGTGACATTTGATCATCCATATGATGACATCAGCTCTTCTCCTTGCACTGGTTTTGGATGGAGGGAGTCTGTTCTTCAGTACAACATTTCTTTCATTTCATTCTGTCATATTGTCATCTCTTTTCCCTGATTAATTGTTCTTCTGAATGATGATGATTTGCACATCTGGTCCATGTAAAAATGTGAAATTATATTTTTGTAATGTATTGTGATGTGAATGGAAGTGATTGTGTTAACATTGTCTCTAATTGATCGCTAGCTCTCAATCAAACTGAATCTAAATCAATAATTTTGAATTGTGATGTTCCGAACTTCTGTTGCTGAAGTGGCTGACTGGAGCTGGGGATGCAAAGTCATGGGTTCCTGTTGTGGTGGCAATCCCTGAACACCTCAGGTGAGGGAGGCCATCAGGCTGAAGAAGGAGACTCTGGAGGCAGCACAGGTACTGACAGACCAAGCGAAGGGAAGGTGGCTCAGTGGTAGAGGGTTCGGCCATGAACCTGAAGGTGGTGGTTCGAGCCCCCTGGGTACACTGAAGTGTCCTTGGGCAAGACACTGAAAGCCTGATTGCTCCCGGTTGTCTTGCCAGCGACGTTGTATGGCGGCTCTGCCGACAACTGGTATGTGTGTGTGAATGGGGAATGCTTACAGTGTAAAGCGCTTTGGAAGAAATACAGTTGTAAAGCGCTATATAAGTGCAAGCCATTTACCATTTACCAAGCAGACTGCAGCCTTGGTGGTCTCTGAGGCAAAAACTAGGGTAAAACTGTGGGAGGAGTTTGTGGTCTCTGAGGCAAAAAACTAGGGTAAAACTGTGGTAGGAGTTCGGAGAGACCATGGAGCGCGACTTTCAACTTGCTCCAAGAATATTCGGGCAAGATTCAGGCACCTTCGGAGGCGCCAATACTGTGTACAGTGAGGGTGGTGTGCTGTTGACCTCAACTTGGGATGGTGTCAGACAGTGGAAGGAATACTTCAAGGATCTTCTCAATCCCCTCGTGGAATACAACACGTCTTCCACGAAGGAAGCAGAGTCTGGTGGGGTCATCCATAACTGGAGCTGAGGTTGCTAACACTCCCTGGTAAGGTCTATGCAGTCCACATGTGTTTTGTGGAAGGCATTTGACCGTGTCCCTCAGGGTGTCCTGTGGAGGTGCTCCATTAGTATGGGGTACAGGGCCTATTGTTACGGGCTACCCGGTCCCTGTACAAGCAGAACAAGAGTCTAGATTGCCGGTTGTAAGTCGGATTCTTTTCCGGTGAGAGTTGGACTTCAGGGCTGCCAGTTTGGTGACCTCTGGATTGTCTCTTTGCTCTTTGCTGATGATGTGGTCCTGAAGGCTTCACCAGCTCTTGCTGGAGTGGTTCGCAACCGAGTGTGAAGAGGCTGGGATGAGAATCAGCACCTCCAAATCCGAAACCATGGTCCCATGTCGGAAAAAGATAGAATGCTCTCTCAGGGTTGAGGATGAGGTCCTGCCTCAAGTGGAGTTTAGGTATCTTGGGGTCTTTCTTGTTCATGAGTAAGGTGAGAATGGAGCAGGAGATTGACAGACGGACCGGTGCGGCATCTGCAGTAATGCAGTAATGCAGGCTCTGTACCGGACCATTGTGGTGAAGAGGGAGTTGAGCCAAAAGGTGAGACTCTGTTTACAGGTAAATTTTTGTTCCCACCCTCACTTATGGTCATGAACCACAGTTCATGACCATAAGTGAGGGTGCAGATACAAGCGAGCTTGCAGATACAAGCGATGATACAAGCTGAAATGAGTTTCCTCCGTAGGGTGGCTAGACTCTCCCTTCTAGATAAGGTGAGAAATTCAGACATCCACGAGGAATTCAGTGTTAGGCTGTTGCTCCTTCACATCAAGAGGAGCCAGTTGAGGTGGTACAGGCATTTGGTGAGGATGCCCCCTGGACATCTACCTCGAGAGGTGTTTCAGGCATGTCCGACCAGAAGGAGACCCCAGCGCAGACCCAGGACATGCTGGAGAGATTATACCTCTCAGCTGGCCTGGGAAGACCTCGTTATTCCCTTGGAAGAGCTGGAGGAGGTGGCTGGGGATCGAGGCATCTGGGCTTCCCTGGATGAATGGATGGATGGATGGATGCAATTAAACTCGTGATTTATGCTAATACAGAAATGTTTGTGAGTGTTTCCTTTTTTTAGAAGGAATTATTGTGCTTACATTTAGTTTCTAGAACATTTAAGTATTTTAGAATAGAGTATTTTAGATTAAATTGACTGATCATCATCTGCAGTCGCGTCCCCATGCGTCAGGTCACAGGTCGATATCAACACCTTTAATTCTTGACATTTTCACTTCGTTTTGCTCCTCCTCCACCTGTGGAGTGCTCAGCTGCGTGAAACTGTATTTACCGCTAATTTCAGCACTCTGTGTGGAGCTTTTACTTTAATGAGCTCCACCAGCGGGGGCTCTGCTCTCACCGCTTTTAAACACTGGTTTCTGTGGCAGCTGGTGCACTCTGGGTAATTGCAGCCAGTTTGGCTGAGTTCCGTTGTAATAAAATAAAAGCATTTGTCTGGCTCTGCTGTCTGCATGATTACACTCACAGACATGATTATGAAAAGCCAATGCAGCAAAACCAAAACACTAAGAGCCATAAAAAAAAACAAAAAAAACAAAACAAATATATTTACACAATTCCACATTTCACTAATGCTTTATTTTTAAGGAAAACTTTCACATTTGTGACACAAAACTTTTTTATTTGGTGCTAAACAACATCAAAAACAGCATCACCATGGTCAGACCCAACATCAACTTGGCAGGACCTAACATTGCCATGGTAGGACCCAACGTCTACATAAGAGGGCCCAACATCACAATGATAGGACACAGCATCACCATGGTAGGACTCACTATCACCATGGTAGGACTAGTGATGCATGAAATATTAGCCTGCCGATATATATCGTCCGACATATATATCAGCCAATATGTTACTTTTTTTTTTAACTTATTCACATCGGTCTGAAAAATTCTGGCAGATATCAACAAATTCGCATACTTTAGCCACCATATTTAGTTAGGTCACTGTGTGTCTGTCCGCAGTGAGATGTGCTGTGTGGGAGAAGGAGAGAGCATAGACAGTAAAAGAAAGGAGTGTTTAGAGGGGGAACTTGTTCAGACCTGTTAATTAATAAAATACTGGCTGACAAGTACAAATACGCTGATCATTCGCTATTGTTTTTCCCATCTTGCCAGTGTGCTGTTGGTGGTTAGGAGGGCTTGTTACACTGCCTTGACATCCTGTCATACTGCGGCAGGCTATCAGGTGATGTCCTCCTGTTCTCACTCTGCCAAGACCCCAGGTGGGTCGCCAGCACTGATGGTGGGATGAGAGCTCTGCTGACATGAAACCACTGTGGCAAGCAAACACATTTACCATCACTACCTCTATTATAAAGTTGCAATGCTTAACCAATCAGCTTCTGTTCCAACAGAAAATTTCAATAAGATGTATGAGCGAATTTTCAATAGATTTCAAACGATTTAATTTGTGTGACCAAAAACTGTCACCAGTCTTTTACAGTGAGCCTTTCTTTAAATAAAGACCCATGTTATATTTTTTTTAAAATTTATAGTGGTGTTCTTATAGTCTATACCAAATTTGAGACATTGTTAAAAAACATTTCTTTTCTGCATACATCAGCAAATATTGGCATAGGTGGTGACAGATATTTATCGGGTATCAATATCGGTCAAAATTTCACATCGGTGCATCCCTAGGTAGGGCCCAGCATCAATAGGGAAGGACCTTACATCACCATGGTAGGACCCAAGATGAACATGGAAGACCAAACATCACCATAACAGACCGCAACATCACCATGACAGGCCCCAACCCATCATCACCATCGTAAGACCCACCATCACCATGGTAAGACCCAACATTACCATAATAGGACCCAACATCACCAGGGTAGGACCCACCATCACCGTGGCTTTTTGCATATCAAGTAGAAAAAAATATTGAATCACTCTATAATTTCTATAAATGACATAAAGTCGCTCTGTTGTCAAAATATCACAATTTTTACACAATTTCGAGAATTTATTACAAAAGTTTACTTTTAACAACAATTTTCAATTTTCAGACATTAAGTCGTAATTTTATGTCAAAATGTCACAATTTTGCAAAATTTGACCAAAAGATGTTATTTAAAATAAAAACGTCATCAGTCTTGAAAAAAAGCTTCACAATTATATGACAAATGCTTCATCTTTGTTTTGCAATGTAACATGTTGAGTGAAAATCCAATTGGCTGCTGATTAAATCTCAAAAGATTAGATTGCATTAGATAGAATTTGGCCCTGCGATGGACTGGCGACCTGTCCAGGGTGTAGCCCTGCCTTTCGCCCGAAGTGAGCTGGGATGGGCTCCAGCAGACGCCCGTGACCCTGCACAGGACATAGCGGGTATAGATAACGGAAGGGTGGATAGATAGAACTTTATTCATTCTTTGAGGAGGTTCCCTTAGGGAAATTAGGGTTGCATTAGTACGGCAGCATCCTAGAAGCAACATCCATCCATCCATTATCTATACCTGCTATTTCATGTACAGGGTCACGGGGGTCTGCTGGAGCCTATCCCAGCTTACTTCGGGCAAAAGGCAGGGCTACACCCTGGACAGGTCACCACTCCATCGCAGCCTAGAAGCAACAGCGTTTGTGTCATGTTTATTCAATAAAAAAGATGAATAAGCTTTTGTTTTCTTTTTTTTTCTTTAAATCAGACTAAACTTTTCCAGTTTCAGGTCAGTCAGGATTACCAAAATTATTTTGATTTGCTAAAGGTCAGAATGACAAGAGAGGGAACTTTTTTGATTTTTTTTTTTTTAATGACAGAATTTACAGACACTGATGTTACTGTTCTTTTAAAGATGATGATATCATGGCTTTGGAAGCTTCTGATTAGTTAAATGTAGTCACACCTGTGGATGTATTTAAGAAACATACTGCTTCTTGGTGTGGCATCATGGGAAAGTCATAAGAAACCAGCCAAGATATCAAGTGAAGAACTGTGGACCCCCACCAGTCTGGTTCTGGGCTCCATGTTCCAACCACACCTGGACTCACGTGGTCTGAAACCAGACCTGGACCCACGTGAACTCATATGGACTGAAACCAGACCTAGACCCATGTGGACTGAAATCATAACTGGACCCGCATGGACTAAAACCAGGAGCATTATTACATTAGAAGGAAAAATCCTGAGAACACCAATCAGCTGTAAAGCACAGAGGTGGCAGCATCATACTGTGTTCACTAAATAGATGACATCATTATGTAGAAATATTGAAGCAACATCCCCAGACATCAGCCAGGAAGTTAAAGCTTAGATACTAATATGTCTCCAGATGTACAATGACTCTAAACAGACCACCAGATTAGTTCCAGAGTGTCTTCAGGACAACAAAATCCAGGTTCTGGAGTGGTCACCACAAAGTCCTGATCTCAGTCCTGTAGAACTTTTGTGTTCAGTGGGACTCCAGAAGGGAGCAGAACCACCACAAAACCAGATCACAGTGCTTCGGTTGCCTGAGCAACCAAGTTTTAGGACCTGCAGCAACAGATTCCGCTGATCCTTTTGGACAAAGACCTAAGGTCTGAATTCATTTTTTCACTACTTTTGGTTTCGTCTGTGTGCTGTAATGTCCAGGTTTAAAAGATAAAACATCGATCTGATGTTTGATTGTCTGGTTGAAGTTTGACCTGATTCCAGCTGACCTGTTTAACTGGTCAGCACTGGTCTCTAGAACAGTATTGACCATCAGTATTGAGGACATGTCTGTAGAGAACAGGACTGCTGAAAACTGTTAAAATGTCTTTGTGGCCTGGAGAGCACAGGGACCGGCTGAACCTTAAAATAGAGTGTTAAAATTCAGAGGTTGAATTATTTAACGCTCACTAAAAACACTACAAGAGTCTGATGTCCTCTCTGCTGCAGCTTTAACCGTCCTTAAAGACGAGGATGACGTGTCTGGACTCCAGCTGAGCATTAGAGAGATGAAGACTGAGGACTGAACAGTCCAGATCACCATCTGTCTCAGAAACACTTCTGAGGGACGTCTGCCAGTTACAGCAGGTGGTTCAGTCCACGCACAAACAACCAACCACGGAAACGTCAGCTTCAGCTTTGTCTGAACGACCAACCATGTGATTAATGGAGTACCAAACCTGATGAAACCAATCATCCAGGTCGCTGAGCGCTTGTAGATCGACCTGACGTCGGAATTCAAATTCTATCATCACTCCATCACAACATCACTCTGATGTCAACCTGTTGTTGTATCACTTGACCCAGTTTCACATCAAGTCAGATTTATTTCTACATCACATATAAAAACCACCAATGTTAAAAAGTCCTTCACAGGCAAAAGTCAAACAACAATAACGTGTATGCACATAATACAAATTAGAGTAAATACAATAATTAAACAGATGTCATCATTCAGTTCGAAGTTGAGTCTTGAGCATCAACTTTTATTTCATCAAGTTTTTATTTTTAACGGCTCATTCAGCTCTGTTTTCAGTGTCCAGATCTGGAACATGTAGAACCATGTAGCTGGAAGACCTCAGCGCTTTGATAGATGCATGAACGTGAATAAGGTCATGCAGATACCATTTAAAACTTTAAAAAACAATTGGTAAAATCATAAAATCTATCTCAAAACCAGCAGGAAGCCAGTGAAGTGATGCCAGTACTGGAGGGATGTTCCCCTTGTCTGGTTCCAGCTCAGAGCCGACAAAGAGATGCCTGTTCTACACTAATAAATAAAGATTAATAATAAAGTCTTGAAGTAATAAAAGGATGTATATATGGCAAGAATGACTTCACTTTGGCCACAGCCTCAGCTGGAAGAAGCCTTTTTTTCAGAACAAAACTCCTTTGATTGTGTAAGATTACACCTAAATTTGCTTCTGTTTCATTTAAATGTAAGAAATTAATATCCAGCCAGTTCTTAACTTACACAGCTAATGTCTAAAGTGAATCCAAAATATTAGACTGAATGGGCAGATAGATTTGAATATCATCTGCAAAGCAATGAAAGGACACATTATATTTCCTCAGGACTGAACTCAAGGGCACCATATATAAAGAGAACAGTAAAGGGCCCAAAATGGAACCCCGAGGTACCCCACAAGGTAGTGGAACTCTGAGGTACCCCACAAGATAGAGGATCCCTGAGGTACCCCACAAGATAAGAGTGGCCACAGAGGACGAAAACTGACCAACCCCAACTGAAAAACATCCATTCAGTCAAATACATTCTAAACCATGCAAGGGCTGAACCTTTCATCTCCACAAAGCATTCAAGACAGGATAAAAGAATATAGGTGCAATAGGTGGTTCAATCTTCAGCTGTCAGACTGATGACCTCAAGTTCAAATAGAGTGTGTGTCCATTATAATGTGTGTGAATCACCCGTTCATTTTCAATGGAAAAGCAGGGCATCAGAAAGTTTAGCTTAGCTTGGCTTTACGCAATGAGGCTGTTATCCAATCAGAGCAAACATGGTTTCCTCCTGAGTGTCATTCAAGGATCGTATCTCCTCATGTTCGTCAGAACAGAAACATGAAAACATTGTGTTTTTATTAAAAAACCTCAGAAAAGTCATTGTGCTTAATTTACGATCCTGATGATCAGGACAACAAGAGCTGCTGTCATTGGCTGAGAAATCTGATTAAAGATTTTGTTTCTATTTCTGTTTTACATCACAGGTGTCAAACTCCATGCCCGCAGGCCACATCCGGCCCGCCACTTCACCTTAACTAGTCCGTGAGAGTGTTTAAAGACAATCATAAACTAACTAGAACATTTCTGAGGAAACGTTTGATTCAGTTCTGACATCAGAAAGTGGAATAACTGAGATAGAGAGCATCTGAGTTATGTCAGAAAGTGAGGATTTCGTAAATGATTGAAAAAGATTTTTCAACAGAAAGTTCATCATTTTTGTCAAAACTTAATTAACCTTTTTATAACAAAAGAATCATAATTTAAGGGAAAGAAGTTTAAATTATACAAAATTTGCAGTTTTACAGCAAAATTTGACCAATATTTCTTTTTCTTTTGTGATTTTATAATAAAAAAAAGTTATTCATCTCGAGTTGAGAGTTCATCTCGGGTTATTCCTTACATTTATTTTACAACATGACTGTATCACATTAGGTATCTTCCAGGAAGACGCTCTGCTCAAATCACACCAAACGTGTTCAAATCTTCTCTGACATGAGAAACTGAAATTAAAAAAAATAATAATAATTGACAGGTGTGAGGAGCAGCAGGAAGTGTCATACCATCTGTACCTGTTCAGCAGTTCCTGTGGTTCTCTGGATAAATAACAGCTTCCAGCTCCTCCTGCTTCACATCAGCGGCTGAGAACAGAAGGAGGAGGAATTACAGACGTTTATGCAGAAATATGAAGAGCGCGGAGGAGAGGATGGACGGCAACATCACAGGAAAGACATGAACGCATGGCAAAATGACATCTAATTTGATGGATAAACGCAAAAATATTTCACCTTTTTCTTCTTGTAAGTTTTTTCTCTGACAATGAGTCAGTCTGTTGACCTCAAAGTTAAAATTTTACATTTACAGCCTGGTTTGTCTCTAAAGTTAGATTTTTCATCAATAACAACTAGTTTTATTTACTGCACCTGATAACTCTTTTAACCAACTCAGTTTTTAAAATAATAATCCTAATTTTAGTCATGTAAGCTCAAATTTCAAAACATTTGCGTCTTTAATCATAAAACATTTTTTTCTCCTATAATCACAAATTTTAGGAAAGAAAGATTTCTTGGTTAAAATACATATATATATATATATATATATATATATATATATACACATATAGATATATATGTATATATGTACACATATATACACTATATACACATATATTCTTGTTTCCCGACTCACAACCTCTCTTCTCGCTTGTCTCTGAACTGTCAATAAAGGTCATTCGTTAAAAAATAAAAAAAATAAAAATAGGTTTTCTTGTGTTTGTATCTTTTTTTTAGCACATCCTCCAGTCTTCATACCTCCAGTCGTGGGACCTCAAGTCAAGGGAAATCTAGTCACAGGACCTCCAGTCTCAAGACCTCCATTCTAGAACCTTCAGTCTCAGGACCTCCATTCTAAAAACCTCCAGTTTCAGGACCTACAGCCTCAGGACCTCGAGTCTCAGGACCTCCAGCCTTGGGACCTCCAGCCTCAGAACCTTCAACCTCAGGACCTTCAGCATCAGGACCTCCAGACCAACAGTTAAAGGTCAGAGCCAGTGAAGTGTTTTCTCCATGACGATGGATGCATGGACTATTGTCTAATCTTCACTCTGGTTCAGAGTTCTAGATTTTTTGCTGTAGAGTCCAGAAAAGTAAAGTCACTGATGCTGAGTCCTCCACAGAGACATTTACAGGCATCACTGCACACATATAAACTCACAGCTTCTCGAGCAGCACCTAAACTGCTCAAAACTTCTCCAAAGCTCTCTTCCTCAGAGCGCTGACGTAACAATTTCCATGGCAACCACCACATGCAAGTTGAACAAGGTCCTGGTGGATGTTGGTCCGTGGAAAAGCCAGAGAAAAGGAGTGATTCATGTTGCTTGTGACTCACGCTGCTACTGCCTTCTGAAACATGATTTTTTTTTTTTCTTCCAAACAACAGTAAACATTAAAAACCAAAAAATAACAAAGTGTCGTGACAGAACGGTGATTAAACTCTGATTCAGCTGATGACATGCCATTGCCATGACGACCACTAAGTAATTAAAATGATCATGTGATCAGTCCTGAGGACCAGGTGTTGCTGATCATCAACCATCCTCACCAGGTGTGCAGACTTCTGTTAAAGCTGCTCTGGAGCCTTTTTAATAATCACAGGAGTTGAAATCCTAGCTTTCAAAATAAAAGCTACGACTATGATTCCAAATATTAAGTGCAGTTTAATTTTTTTTATCTAAAGTTCATCCGAAAAGAAGTGGGATGATTTCTCAGCTGGATATGAGAGTGAGAGAAAGTAAATGTCTCATGAGTGTTTTCTTGGACTCATCAGTGTTGGTGTGATCCTTCAGATGATTTATGATGAATGATTCATTTACTCTTTTCCTGAATGTTCTGTTCTCAAACGCTCCATCTGAATCACCAACAACATTTACCCTCTAGTTTGTCCCATATCTGTTCACCGTCATCTCTGCAATGAACTCCAATGAGCTAAGCTGCTGCTAATGCAGAAGTGGAAGTACATGCAGTTCCTCTACCAACCATTAGAGGCTGCAGTTCCTCTAATGACTACTAGAGGCCACAGTTCTGCTACTGACCACAAGAGGCTACAGTGACTCTACTGACCACTAGAGGCTGCAGTTCCTCTGCTGACCACTAGAGACTGCAGTTTCTCTGTTGACCACTAAAGGCTGCAGTTCCTCTACTGGCCACTAGAGGCTGCAGTTCCACTACTGAACATTTGAGGCTGCAGTTCCTCTACTGACCACTAGAAGCTGAAGTTCCTCTACCAACCACTAGAGGCTGCAGTGCATGTAGAGTGTAAATATGCAGTAAGTGCGGATGTTTGAACAAGTTAATATAAGTTAATATTAATTAGCACCATGGGCTGCTCGTTCTACACATCTAAATGATGTTCTGGAGTTTGGGGAAATGAGGCTTTAAAATCATTCTTCAGTGATGTCACATAGGGTTATTCCAGTTCTCCTACAATCGATGGTCCTGAGCTGGTCGTGGTGCGGAGCGCTCGTACAGAAGGAATTTGACTCACAGATGTTGTTGTGACAGCATGGCGGCCCACGCTAGAGTGAAACTAAAGCACATATGTGTGCAGATGGATCGTGTTTCACAGCAGTCACCAACTCATGATGTACTATTCAAAAATCAGTTTCTGCTTGTCCAGCTTTTAAATTTGCATAAAGTTGTTTTTCTGATTTGAAAAAATAGTTTTTTTCTAAAACTGCAATGTAGTAGTATAAATGTGGAAGAAACATGCACAAACTCTGGGACCCTGAGGAGACTGGTCAATCTGCCTGCATTCTTTGAAAGTAGCACTAAAGATTATTAAGATAAACATATTATATTTCTAATGTATCATGGTGTTTAAAACCCATGTTTTGAGAGTCTCTGCATGTTCATTAAAGCCTGAGACTGAATATTATGCTTCTCCCCATTTACAGCAGCACAACATTTTTGTGAATGCAATAAAACACAAATTTCTCTGCTCATAGTTCACACTCAGATCTATTACACTTGTGGACTTGTATGTCATTCGACTAAAATCGGTGACATGTTCCTGTTGTAACACTTCAAAATTCAACTGATAACAGATAATAACAAACACATTTAAATTGTGTATTGGCCAATCTCAGATTACTTTATAGCATTTTTTTTACATGATGTATTAAGAAAAGATTTTTCTCAGTCCTGTTACAAAAACGCATGGCATTGTGCAACAGGACTGAGTTTTTAGCATTGTAGCAAATTCTTAAAATATAAGGGCACAGCCTTCATGTTAATAACGTGAGGATACTGATCACATTTTTCTTATTTACAATTATATGTCTTTCTTGAATATACATGAAAAATAACTGAAATAACAGGACTGTAATTTGAGACTGACCTTGTTGCTCATCATGAAAAATCATGAAAAATACAGACAACAAAAAGGATAACTTATATTTGGCCTTCTCATGACAATGAAAAGATCTAGATGAACCAGGTTCCTGTGGAACATTTGACCTAAGGAATGATCCAAATATTTCAGGAAGGAGGGAGTGTTATGGTAACAGCACTGAGTGAAAACCTGGGGACCTGACTAAAATGCTAATTGTAGCTATAATATTACTTTTTGTAAGTGAAAGCATATCTGACATATGTAATTTCACAACAGTGCACAAAAAATGTAACCTTTGTTTTACCAAGCAGAAAATTAAGAGCCAATTCTTATTTGTAATGTTAGCTATGAAGGATTTTAATTATTGAAATTCACAGTATAGTGTAGCGTTTAGTAATGATAGGTCTAATGCTATTTTTCAGTATTTTAGGTAGCCTACTTATTAATATTTTAAACACTATTTTGAACTTACAATCACACAAATGTGCAGGCAACTTGGGTTAATAACAAATGTATTTCATTGCATATCCCACTGGTTTAAGCAGGCAGTATATGTACAGAGGTCCAGTCCTCCTGCTGTGACTGCAAGTTCAACTCCCAGCAAATAACCTTTTGCTGCTCACTCCCCCACTTTCCTGTCTTCAACTTTAAATAAAGGCCACCAGAACCAGAAAAAAATGGTACCCATTCAAGGGAATGACTCAAATAAATTAAAGTGATGAGTTTCTGGGAAGAAAAATTCTAATTAAAAAAAAAGAAAGAAAACAGTCTCTAGTGGTCAATAGAGGAACTGCGGTCTCAAGTGGTCAGTAGAGGACTCTAGCCTCTAGTGGTCAGCAGAGGAACTGCTCTTAAAATCTCCTTCCTGATTGGATAAACCTGGAATGGAAATGTGTAATAGCTAATTATAATTAAATGATGAAAATAATTAACCTACATAAGATTCATGCAATAAAGCTGGATCAATTAAAATCCATTTAATTAATTAATTTAATTCCGACTTTAAAATAAAAACATATTTTATGTAACCACAGAGAATCAAATTATATCCTCTTTAATTTAACAGTTAAATGCCACTAAAAATGTCATCAAATGTAGATAGTGGATTAATAAATATCTTCTCCATTAAAAGTTTTAATGGTCATCTCAGAAAACTGTCTGATTTAAAATGTTTTATGTAAAATACACTCACCACGTCTCTTCGTCCAAATGTAGGTTTTTAAAATGTTTTTTATTGCTGTTAAATCTCCAGACAAACTGCTATATCCAACAAAATCGCTCCTTCGCAGCTGCTTCGGCGGTAGTAAAGTAACAAACTGCGCACCCACCTGGATGAGACTGACGGCAGTGTCTCGACCACCTCCAGTTATATAGTGGACCTTTCACAATAAAAGCACAACCGGATGTGCCACTGGAGCTATATTCGTCATCCAGGTGGATCAGGTAGATGATCAACTAATCAAAAGCGACATTCAGAGCCTTCTTTTTTTTTTTAAATAATTTTTATTTATATTTTATGAATAAATATATACAGTTAATCTCTGTGTGTTTCTCTTTTCTTATTTTGAAATCAAAGCTACAGTGGGCAAAATGTCAATAAACGTATTTCTAGAGGTGTTATTAATATGAAAGGTTCACCAGTGACAATAAATCAAATATAGATGTCTGTGAATTAAGTTGTGTGCATTAATGTGAAATAACTGGAAAAAGTATTGAGCTATGAAGAAAGTGAGTTTCAAAAAAGTATTGAAAGCCAAGACATCAGTCAGTAATAAAGAAATCAATCCTTCAAAATAATATCAGCCAATAAGCTCCTGAGCCACGGACCTTCATCACAGGTAACTGTTAACTTGTCCATCTGTCCACCTGTTCACTCTTTATCAGCTCCAACTTACGTTAATAAACGTTATTTGTCCCGTTGTTGTCTCATCTGCTTCCAAGCAGTAAGCTGAAGCAAACTGTCAATGTTTTAATGAAAATAAACCTGAATAAACTCCAGAGGCATTGATGATCAACTGTTGAATCATTTATTAATTTTTTTATTTGAAATTTTATCAAAAACTGCGTGAACAAAAATTGTTCCCTATAGGAGGTCAAGTCATGAAAGCTCATCTGACTCTGAGAGAAAAGTCTTGATCTGATCAGCCCTGATTTAAACTAAGCTCCGCTCCCTCCAGCTGACAGCTGTCAATCATCTTCAGAAAAACCTTCATGTTTTGTCCTCTGAAGCAGTGGTCTTCAACCCTGGTCCTCAGGGCCCACTGTCCTGCATGTTTTAGATGTTTCCCTGCTCAAACACAGCTGGCTGTAATCAGTGGATCATTGACAGACTTGTGTAGACCTTGAAGACCAGCTGATGGCCATCCAATGAAGTGTGACTAAGCAGGGTAACATTTAAAACATGCAGGACAGTGGGCCTTGAGGACCAGGGTTGGAGAACACTGCTCTGAAGGACGGCAGGTCTCGTCTCTCTGGGGTTCAGTCCGAGCTCAGTCTCTGATCATCACCTCAGCTTCTCCTCCTGGTATGTGCACTGTGCTCAGAGGTCCTAGTAGAAATATGAACCCTGACTGGTCCTGGTCCTCACCCTGCTCCTGGTCCGAACCCTAGTCCTGGTCCTGGTCCTGATCCTGATCCTGATCCGGGCCCAGGTCCTGGTCCTGGTCCAGCTCCTGATCCTGGTAATGGCCCTGGTCCTGACCCTCATCCTGATGGGACAGGTTCATTTCTGACTGCTGTGTTTGGATGAAGCTTCAAATGTCACGTTTGATTTGAAATCACTAATTTTTGTGATGAGAAAGTGAATTTTACCAAAATCAGGAGTTTTGATAAAGTTGTAAAATCTTTTTCAATCATGTCCTAAATCCTGACTTTCTGACATAAACCATGTATCTTCTGACCATCTTGGCTTTTACCTGCACCTGTCCACTGGATGTCTCTGTGGGATGCTTACTGGCATGGCAACCTGAAGTCAGACCACCATATATTTATATATTTTATACCAGATAGTTGTACATTTTTCTACCACATGTTATATATTTTGTCTCCGTCCTGTCTCCCCCCTCATGTCTTCCTTTCCCCAGCTGGGTATGAGCAGGAGGGTCCCCACTATAACTGAGCTGGGCCCTGGTCTAGATTTCTTCCCAAGAGGGAGTTTTTTTCTTGAATTGAAGCAGAATACAATCTTTTGTTCAGAAGCAAAGAGGTTTTTGAGATGACTTTGAACCATGGAGGTAGAGCTTATGTGGTGAACTTTCAAATGTGTAGATGGAAACTCTCCACCAGAATAAAGACGTTGTGACCTTGGACAAACACCTCCTCCTGATGACGGAGGACACCTCAGACATCCATGAAGATCTGTAGCTTCGTAAATGACTCCAGGTGAGGTCATCCGTTCTGAATGAGCGCTGAAGCGGACTGAATGACTCCTGCACGTTTTCACACACGTTTTCAGAGAGCAGCTCATCAAACATAGCAGACCTGCAGCTGGACATTTCTGGATCACTTTTCTTCACTAATGTTTGGCGTGGTTGATGCATTTCAACATTTAATTAGATCTAATAACTGATTTAAATACTTCAAATGTTGGGACCTGAAGTGAAAATAAATTTTTCTTTTATTTGCTGAAAGCGTCATGAGATACAATCAGACTTTTATATCTCTAACGTGGCACAAAATCACTTTTGCTTTGAAGCTAAGACACTATGTAGCTCCTCCCATTCTCTGCCATGTCTGCAGTCGCCATGGTTATGTGTATGCACTACAGATGAAGCACAGCAAATAGGGAAGGGAGGATACAAGTACTACCTTTTAAATGTTAAGCTTAAATTCACCTCCTTAGTCTGAAAACATCCAGTTGTAATTCTCAACCTGCATCATCAAAAAGAAACTTAGATAGAAAACAGAAAAAAGTTTTTTAATTTTTTGATGGTCTGTGACAATCAGTTCCATATGAAAAAAATAAAAGCCTCTAGTGGTTACTAGAGAAACCGCAGCCTCTAGTGGTCAAAAGAGGAACTGTAGCCTCTAGTGGTTGGTAGAGGAAATGCAGTCTCTAGTGGTGAGGAAAGGAACCGCAGCCTCTGGTGTTCATAAGATGTACTTCAGCCTCTAGTGGTCATGGATTGCAGAGTGTAGTGGTTGACAGAGGAACTGCTGCCTCAAGTGGTCATTCGAGGAAATGCAGTCTCTAGTGGTTGGTAAAGGAACCATAACCTCTAGTGTTCATTAGAGGAACTGCAGGCTCTAGTGGTAAGTAGAGGAAATGTAGCTTGCTTTTAATTTCTTTTTTTTCTTTAACAACTACAGATCACACCCTTAATGATTTTAATGAGTTTATTGAGAAAATGAAGCAGAACTTTGTGAGAACAAACAGCTTCCTCAAATCTTAGAAACATTTTGAGGTTAATGAAACATTTATGTACACGACAAGAAAACAGGATGCTATAAAACGGTTTTCTCCTAATTCTTTTCCAAAAATATCAGTTTTTCATTCAGTTTTATGTTGAACCAAGGAAACGTGGTTAAAAGAAACTGCTCACACTGGTTAAACTCGTTCAACACGTCTGTAGTACCTTAGTCTTTTGAAAGTAAAAGAAGAAACACCTGAAACGAATATCTGCTGGAATAAATTCATACAAGTAAACAGCTAGAATAATGTACAGAGTGCTAAAAACATCGTCACCGCTGGTGTAGAAAAAGGAAAAGAATGTCAAACTTTCTTCACATCTTCACAGACAAAAAACAAGATTTCAGATTTTAAAGGGAAAATAAAAGCACACGGAGCTCCTCACACATCAACTTTTACTCTTTTAAAATCTCATTTCACTTTCGCTCCACTCCAACGCTCAGACCTAAAAAGTTTCTAAAGTGCTTAAGGGGAACCGGCTGACGAAAATAAAAACCCTCATCGGGTAAATCCAATAAAAACAAAAAAACATTTTCATATTTTACACCAGACGCAGGCAGGAAAAACTCCTCAACTCTTCTTCTTCTGCATTTCCTGGTGGAACCAGGTGAGTCCTCGCCAGACTCAGTATTTGGGGACTTTGGTGTAGTCCTCCTTGTGGACGTTCTTGCAGAGACAGATAGACAGAATCATCCCCAGCAGCTGTCAATCACAACCAGACCGCAATGAGAACTTTACATTCACTTTACATTCATTCACAGAGGCATTTTCATTGGCTGGTAGGCCTTACAAAAAAGTAGGCCATTTAAACATATTGCAAGTTGAATTCAGATCATCTGTTGTCAAAGATAAACTTGGAGATCGCTGCTTTTGTTCATAAATACAAATTTGTGCGTTAACTGATAAACTTTCAGCTGTGGTTTAAATGTTGAGCCAACCTTGGGAGCACCCCTGAGGAGGTGAAACTGCTAGAAACTCCATGTTAACATAGGCTAATGTTGCTGTCTTTGGTCATGAGACCAGAGTTGTTGTCAAACCGCTCAGTTTATAAAACGGTTGATTTTGACAATTGCTCAAAGATAAACCCGTACAATGGCTTCATCTGAAACAGCTCAACATCATGCAGCAAACAGGGGCCCTGAAATGAGACCAGAGCTTCACCGGAGAAACCACAACCATCTGCCATTAGCCAGATGGTCGAGAACCCCTCAAGAACTGGAGTTAAACACAACAATGTTACACAACAACCTCAACAATCAATGCTTCTATTGGTTGATGAAGGTAATTACGTAATAGAAATGACCAGACTGGAGACATGAAACAGACTGTCTCCAATATGACAGTTTTCATTTATAAGGTGGTGAAACACAAAGATTAATGTTTAAGGAATCATCACTTGATGACTGAGGAGCTGTTGTACCTCAATAAACGCCACGCCGAGGCAGACTCCCAAGACAACGCCGATGTTGGTGATGATCCAGCTCTCCACGCTGGCGGAGCATCCCTGATGAAGATGGCAGCAGATTTAGACACAGAAAAACTCCATCACACCAGGAAGATGACCAGATAACTGTTTTTACCGTTTCGTAAACGGGCCAGTCGAATGTCTGAGCCTCACAGAAACCGCTGTCAGAGAAGTTTCCAGATGCCAGTGAGACATTCTGACAGGAACATGGAAACAGCAGCTGGGTGCTGTTGATGATCACTAAGTTACCACTCCAGTCCTGGCGGCCACTCCAACCACAGCACTCCATCTGGATACACAGCAGGAACATTTACAGGTCCGTAACATCTACAGGTATGTAACGCAACATTTACAGGAACCCAATATTTAAAGGTACACTATGGAGCAAGAAAGCTGTCAAAAAGATGTATGCGTGTAGTCTGGGCCTTCACATTTCCTCCCCTGGCTGGCCAGAGCACCGGATGTGTGGGGAAGATCCGGCTGGAATAATGTGATCCTTCCATGCGGTACGTCCAGCTGGAGAAACCCTAACCCTCGGGTGAATAGAAGGGACCGCTCAGTCCTCAAGTTAAGAAGGAGACTTGAGCTCAGTGCAGGGCCCTCCCACAGTTGGCAGTGGGAGTGCAATGCCCAGGACTACAGTTAGGTAACGAGCACGGGGTGGGAAAAAAGGGGGAAAAAAGAGGTATTAAGAAAAAAGAAAACAAAGATGTGTGCATGATTTTACTATTCATATTTGTAATGTTAAACATTTGTGTGTCAATAAAATAGTTATTCAATAAAATCTGCTGTCATACACATGAGTCTGAGAAACTACGGGTTAAGATTGGTTTCATGTGAGAATGAATCTAAAAGCTGTGAGTGCAAAGTCTTGTGAATACAACTCTAATTTCAATGACTACAATGTCTTCACTGTGAACACAAATTCAATCTTTTGGGTACGAGTAGAAAAGTGTTGAAATGACATCAGAGGCAGGTCACAGGGGAAAGTAAATGAGCCGCGATTGCTCTAAATGCACATGCGCCGAAGCCAAAGATGGTCTGAAGTCAATAACGTGTAAATCCAATATTTATTTCATAAAACTGTACTGTTTTAAATAATATATAGTTTATGGACTTACAGACTTAGTGCTGTATATTTGTGTAGTTTCATCTTTCATAAACAAGAAATTACAGGTAACAGCGCACGTTTGTGTGGCGTCGTCGGAGAGACGAGAGCTGGGACGTGGGTCAGAGCCTCCGTTCTCCATGTTACAAGATAATGTTACAAGTGGCTTATTTCACCAGCACTGTTACTCTGAAACTGTTTAATTAAGGCTAAAAAAAAAAAAAAAAGACAGCTATCTTACTCCATAGCACGCAACATCTACAGGTACTCAAAATTTACAGGTACGCCACATCTACAGGTATGCAACATCTAGAGGTACTCAACATTTACAGGTATGCAACATCTACAGGTACTCAACATCTAGAAGTACTCAACATTTACAGGTACTCAACGTCTTCAGGTACTCACCTTTGAATGTACTCAACATCTACAGATACACCTGAGCAACACACACCCGAACATACATGGAGGTCCACAGTTGTCTAACTGATATCTTGGCTGGTTTCTTATGATTTTCCCATGATGCTACACTGTGTTTGAGTTGTTAAAATATATCCACAGATGTTCCCCCACTGAACTTATCAGAAGCTTACAAAGCCATGATATCATCATCTTCAAAGGTGTAGTAACCTTACTGTCTGTAAAGTTCTGACTTTGAAGAACGTATACTAAATAAAAATAGTTTAGGTAATACTAACTGTTAAACTGAGCTTACACAGGAAAGTTTCGTCTCATTTAATGTCAGATGGTGAGATGGTTTCAGTATTTACCATTTGTTAAATATTACCAATAATTGAAATAAGTGACATAACCAAGATTACGTTGGTGCTAAATGTCAATTTTGATTCATTTTTTATTAACTTCTCAGCCCTAGTTACCATTACCCTGGTTACCTAGTTGTTGTTATCCTAGTCACCTAGTTATCAATACCATAGTTAACGTCTCATCATCATCAGTTCGATACATTTATTTTACATTTATTGGAATTTGTAAAAAAATTCTAAGGTGGAGTGATATACTTGTTCAAAAAAAAAAAAATCATATTCTACAAGGTGTTTTTTTTTTTTTTTACTGTAGCTCTTTTCATTGTTTATGACAAAATCAATATTTATAATATAAGCATACATATATATATTTATAACATATTTATATAACATTTATATAAGTAGTAGAATATTATTCATATTAACTTAATTTTTAAAAATATTTTATCTATAGTATATTCTGTTTTTATACTGTTTTCTTTCTTTCCTTTCTTTCTTTCCTTAGTTTAATGGAGACAAAGTTTGCACATTTTAGAATTTCACACAAGAAAAAAATCAATGAAATTGTAAAATTTATAAAAATCAAAAAATATTTCAGTCTGCTGGAGACCAAAGTCGACTGTTTTAATGACAGTCTCATCTGATCTGGTCTGTGCGGTCTGGTCTGAGTTCCTGGTGGACTCACGTTCTTCTGGATGAAGTCCCAGGCCTGCTCGCTGCTGGAGTTGTTTCCGCGGTAATTGTCCAGCACCTTGGTCACCACCTTGGATGTCTCCTCATTCAGCTGAAAGAATGAGGAATTGATGAGCAGATGATCTGATGATCACAGATCAGGAATCAGGAGGTTTTCATGTTCATCACCCTCTATCACGCCTCCAAGACTTTCACCAATCAGAAAACAGTCCATTCTGACAGTAGATTGTCTTTGTTCATCTCATATTTTCAACCACTGCCTGACATTCTTTATGATTTACTTGTAAATAAAAGTAAAAAATAGATAAAACCAGTAAATATTCTGAAAAATGAACCAAACATAGCAGAATGCAGCCATGAAACTTTAAAAATTTTACTTTAGTTGTGCAGCATCTTTTGCACTTATTCACCTTTTACTTGCGCTTATTTATGCAACAGAATTTATATTTTAGAATAAAATAAAATGAATAATTCTGAATTAAAAACTAACATGCAGTGCTGCAGTCTGACCACTAGACGGCTCAACAGCCCCAGCATTCTGCAATAATGTGGCGCTCAGCAAGTGTCTGGGCTCATTGAGCCAGTCAGAGGGTTGAAAGTTACATGAGATGTCACTCACCGTGTTCTTCTGGAAGTAGATGAGAGCACCGGTGACGAGCTGCGTGATGAGGATGAGGAGGAGGCAGGTGAAGTACTGAGGAGGAGGAACACATCTGGATCACAAATCTGCAGCTTTTTACTCTTCAATGAATGAATTTTAGTTTCTATTTAGAACTGTTTCAGTCATCTGGGGTCAGTTTTTTTTTTTTAATGAATCCATGTTCAGAGTTTAGAGCACAAAAATGAAAATACACACAATGATGGCGTGAATAAATAAGAGAAGATTCGATCACCATGCCCAGCAGACAGCGGATCTCGTAAACAGCGCCAAGGCAGCCAACAAAGCCCATGAGCATGGAGAACGCTCCAACAGTGATGAGAGTGTAGCAGGTGGCCTTGACGGGCATCGAATCACCTGAAGAGAAGAAGCCAGGTGAGTTCAGACTGACAGAACATGAAAGAAAACGCTAAATATCCTCTGTTTCAAAGTATATTTTTCTGCCAACATCAGTCCATTTTTACTAAATGTCTCTGAGCTGTTTCCAGGACGACGGTTCTTGACGACTTCTGATTTCAGAAAAACCTCATTCAACAGACTGTAGAGGAAGAACTGGACAAACTCTCTGTATCTTCACAGGTTTATGAAGACACTTTCCTTGTGCTGCACAGTGTTGTCTTGAAAAAAGTAGATTTCCTTCTCAGTAATTTCCTTCTGATCAAATCTTGATTAAAAAAAGATCTTAAAAAAGTTAATTTTGTGATTTTATGACAATATTTTTCAACTTAAAAATTTTTAAACATTCCATTCCAAGATACATTTAATTCACATAATAATTTATATGAAGTCATTTTAAAAAAAAATAAGTATATATTTTTTTGTTTTAAGTAAAATCCATGATTTTACTTAAAATTCCTCTATTTGAAGTCAGTTTCTTAAAGAAGTAAATTCTTTTTTCTTTTTTTTTTTTTTAAGTTGTGACTTTTACAGCCATAACTTACGATTCCATGAAAGTTGTGATTTTATGACAAAATATGGCAAGATAAAGTTGTGGTTATGTGAAAATTGCAAATCTGCAAGAATTCGCAAATTTACGTCAAACTGCTTTCTTTTGAAAGTCGATGGCTAACAACAAAAAGTTAAGTATACGAATATATACACATATATACATATACACACACACATACATTAT
>JBAMYA010055166.1:0-58178 GCA_037176975.1 Arrhamphus sclerolepis | reverse complement strand
CTCGGGAGGTGTTCCAGGCATGTCCCACCGGGAGGAGACCCAGAGGAAGACCCAGGACACGCTGGGGCGACTATGTCACTCAGCTGGCCTGGGAACGCCTTGGGATCCTCCTGGAGGAGCTGGAGGAGGTGTCTGGGGAGAGGGAAGTTTGGGTATCCCTGCTCAGGCTGCTGCCCCCGCGACCTGGTTACGGATAAGTGGAAGAAGATGGATGGATGGATGGATGGATATCTGACATCCCATTTTAGATCAATTAGGGTTTGCTAAACAGCAGAATAATGAGAGAGATATTTTTTTTAGATTTTATTATTATTACTTTCCTCAAAGTCAGACGTTTACATACACTAAGATTACTACACCTTTAAACAGTCTGGGAAAGCCCAAATGATAAGGTCATAGCTTTGGAAGAAAATACAGTGATAATAGACAGACAGACAGATAGATAGAAAGAACTTTATTAATCCCTGAAGGGAAATTCAAAATATAGCTGGTTGAATTTTTAATTGTGAGACATTTCGACAGAAAAGCCTGCTATCAGTTGACTTAATGATAATCTTAACACAAAATATAACCACACAAGGTTCAGGTTTGTCAGGAGATCGTCCTATACAGATGTCAGCCATGAATTTGGATTCCTTTCTATTCGAATTTGAGAGAGTCAGGCTTCTGTAGGTTTTGTCTGTATCTTAAAAAGACTGGAAAATAAATCATAAAACTTTCATTACAATAACAAGAAGAATGGGGTTATGAAAAGTTTGTGCATTACTGTAAATATGACATGTGAAGCTTAGCACTACACTTTCACATGACCCAAGTCCTTTAAAGAGACACTGCAAAAATGTTAATTAGAATTATAAAAGATCCTATTTAACAATTTAACTCACTGCACTAAACAGTTACCCAAATGTCTTGAAAACTGTGAAAAAAGTAGCTACAATGCATGTGGTTTCCAAAAACATACAGTATGTTATACCTTCTTTTCCTAAAAGAAACTAATTTTCTTTTAAAACAAATGCACACTTTTAAGACTAAAACTGCATTTTCACAGGCAGTCAGACTAAAGACGTTCCTACCTTGTCAGTAAAGTTTCAGAAGAGTTTGAGCTGTTAATGTTGGGGAAGAGACTCCCAACAGGATGTGTTTTCCAGGAAGCCAACTGGAAATACCAGAGGCTCCACCTGCTGCAGCTGGGGAATCAAAAACCAGCTCAGTGTTTGCTCACAGTTTGACTCACGTTCCCTCCAATCTGCTGCTGTGAATGCAAACATTTTAGCATTTCATTAGCACGACTGCCAAAGCTTCTTTGGTGAGTTCAAAGTTGAGATTCTGTCCCAAAGAGCAACAATTAATGTGTCAGATTGTACATAAAAACTGACTATTAAGTTCTTTACAATGAGAAAAAAACCTTCTACAATATACTTGCGAAGTCACTTTGAGAATTATTACATCAGTGTCACTTATGAAGAAGGATAATTAAAAACAAATCTGTACAGATCATTTTTTGATACAATTAGATATTATTAAGATGTTTTTTCTACAAGGCTATAAAATGCAAAATTTAAATTTTTCTTCTATGTTAATCATTACAGATAAAAGAGAATTTATTCAGATAGCCTTGAATCAAGTTTTAATAAAGATAAACTCAATTTCTGTCAGTGCTGGGGCAAGAATGAAAGAAGGACTAGAAAAGACAGGACAATTCTGAAGCAATGCTGAACTGCTGGTACTGGCTCCCAACACCTTTGGCTCCAGTTCAAAAGGATAAACTTCCCTCATGATTAGTGAGGGAATAACTTCAAATAAGGCAGTAACTTCAAATAAAAGTAATCACGGTGTTGTTGGCAAGATTCACCATTCACCACTGTGATCTTATAGGATTCATCCTCCATCTTTATCGTTTCAGTGATCAAAAGGTCTTTCCTTGTTAGATTCCTTGGAGCAGATCTTTGGCACCAGTACCCATCTAAAGCCAGTCCAGCTGTGCTGTAGCCGTCTGACATCTCCAGGTGTTTGCGACAGAGAGGTTTGGTGTATCTGTGAGCTCCAACAGAAGCTTCACCTTTTCCTGCCTGTAGCCAGAACTGATGGATTTTAGTGGCAGGTTCAGGGTGGTTCCTTCAAACACGGCAGCACCTAAACCCTTTTCTTTTTCTCGCGGTGTTTTTGTCCTGACATCTACTATTCGTTCCTACATGAAACAAGTTGCTTATTAGAGCCTAATAAATCATATAGACAGAGCTCTTGGTTTGTAGACCATATAAAATGAGAAATTAATTCTATATCTGTTTTTAATTAATAATAACTGATTCCAAAAACCACATACTTTAATTCTAACCAAGTGCTTGGTATGCAATGTCCTATATTCTGTAGATAAATTAAATGACTAATTCTATAAGACACTAATCTGGTTATGTGATGTTGGAATGAGAAGCCAGCAAGAGGAAAATAGAAAACCTTTTTTGACATGAAGCTTTATTTTACATTTGCAGCCGGTGTGGGTGAGTACGTACTATTGAAATAGATATATTTTTTCAAAATTTCACAAGTTGATACTTGTTTGTGACAATGAAGGGCAAAAGCTCCAATGTAACTGAATAGACATTTTCTCATTTTTCTTCAAGGTTTTACGGTGTTTTTGTCAGAAGCTTTTGCAGAGCTTTATGACAGCTGAGTCACGCAGGTCTTTCTCTCATAAGATGACTGGTGCACAAACTCACCCACATTAACTCTGAAAAGTCATAAAGGATGCATGTAGACACAGAAACGATTCAGCTTATTAAAACCAACAAAACATTGTTAAACAGACAGACAGCAGTTGAACATAAATGAGGTAGTTCAGCTCCTGAGAAATGCATCATTATTTTAAATAGCCTCATCATCTCTCTTTATTGAAATGTTAATGTTTTCATGTTGATAATGAAGCTGTGTGTGTGTGTGTGTGTGTGTGTGTGTGTGTGTGTGTGTGTGTGTGTGTAGGTACCAGACTGAGTGTCTAACATTTCATCGTCAGTCCAGCAGCTTTAAACCTCCAGTCTTGCTCACTGAACCTTCCCAGCCTGTCATGATCTCCACTGTGGTAAAGTACAACAAAGGAGCCTTGATTTATATGTTTTCTTCTTCTGTACTCATTAATTAGGATGGTCCAGATTACTCTTGATCAGGATTTGAAGTCACACCCAGTGACTACTTCTGTTTTGCCACATTGTCAAAACCCCTTCTCTCAAAGCGATGCTGAAACACGTCATCCTTTATTGCTTTATTGCTGCACTTATAATTTCATTTGATCAGGATGTCCAATAACTAACTGGAAAAACCTCCAGCTGGTCCACAATCCTGCAATTGGAGAACTAGCAACTAGTGGTGCAACAGATAGCGGCTGATCCGTGAACCGAATCGTGGAGAGGGATCGGTACGGATCAACCGCTCGTGATCCGAATATTTAAATGGGACTTGCTGGGATAATTATCACACAACAAAACAGCGTTTTTAACGAGCGTTAAATAAATGTAATAAATGTAAATAATGCCTGATGAGGGCTGATAATGGACACCTCGGGGGCAAAATCCTGCTTATAACATGGTCATTTATGAGGATGATGCAAAATTTTGTTTTAAAGAATCAAAGTCCACAGATAGTTTCATAAATTGTTTTTACTGCAAGAAATATGATCCACCATTCCCTCTGATGATCATTAAATGAGTATCAAGCAAGTAATTCTATCCTAAATCGTTTTTATAAATATTATCACCCATTCAAGACAGTAAGTAAGTAAGGTCAGCAGTACAGAAAGTACAACAAACTATTTAAAATGAAATGCAACACTGCTGTTGATGGTGAAATTTGATAGAGATGCTGGCATGTCCATCATAGTGGCATCTGAAGGTCGGAGATTTAACGTTTGTGGACCTTGACTACTGCTGGTTGGGACATTGCAGGACAAAATGTTGGCCCATCCCTGTCTGTTACCATGGTTACCAACTAGCTTGAGCCAGTGCAATAATTTAGAACAATCAGGCTATTTGACTGGAACGTTTTTATAGGTGTCCTACAACACCCTGCAGCCAATCAGAATGGATTATTCACCCAGACCATGGTATAAACAAGCTTTAATACCCATGGAGACCAAATTAAATTTTCTTTTGCAGTTGTTTTAGGGCAGTTAGACAACTCTGCGCATGTCAAAACGCTGCTGTTACGAATAAAGCGTGATGCATGTTAACCACTACATGATTGGATTGTTTGATTTAGTGCCCATATAAACAGTGGATTCAGAATTAATAATTCCACAAGTTTTTAATCTGATTAAGAAATTTTGCTCATCTAAACAGGAGCAAAATGAAGCTGCGCAACAATAAGTATCATGTCTTATATTGCATCTTAAGTTGTTTTTTATGTAATCGAGTTGAATGAGTCTTGAGATGAATGTTTTTAATGGGCAAAAACCCTAACCCTTTAAAAAATAAATGAAAAATTAAAATTTTCTTTTTCCTTTTTTTGCTGGTCTGAAAATTGATCTGATTTGTGAATCAAAACCGTGATCCGATCCGAACCATGGGTTTTTTGATCCGTTGCACCCCTACGTTTAACCAGGTTGTAGTGAAAATATAGAACTTGTGCTTGGCAGCCTTGTGTAGAAAAGCATATACTTTGTTTGTTTTTTTTTCCACAGGAATATCTCAGTAAAGTTTTTGCAAATAATTATTATATGACAGCTTAACAGCTGTTATGAATGTAGTGTCACTGCTCTCTTGAAAAAAAGATAGTGGATCTTATTTGAAGAGGGAAGCAAACAACAAGTCTAAACGGCACAGACTGACCTTGGTCTCTCTCTTTGTCTCCGTGCAGTTGAGGGTGAGGGACAAGGTTGCATTCTCCAGCGGTTTCCTGAGAAAGACTGGGAGGACAGCCCATTCCCACAAGGCATAGAGCTGGTGAGTTAACTCTGATTACTGACACTAATCTGACATCAATAATGGGCCCAATATTGTCTAAATAGCTTGACCGATATCTCATAGTAGAGCGGGTCCATGAGGCTGATCTTTTCACTTCAATTTTATGTGTGCAACACTTGCTACATAACGTATCAGCTGTGTGGAATGGCACATGTGAATTAACTCATTAATTGGTTTGCTGCAAATGAATGCAGCAAGCCAATTTGCAGTTGCAATTAAATTCCATTAATTTGTACCATAAAATCTGGTCTCATCTTTATGTAACAATAATAGACAAAGAGAGTTCATTTCAGCTGAGAACACTCATACTTCTATGAGAGAAACATGATAATGTGCCAAATTTTACGTCACAAAGTTAGGAATGTTACGTTTAAGTAAAGCCTGCTGACTCTGATGACTCTTTTACAGCAGTGGTATCGGAATAGTGCTGCATCTCTACTTTGTAGCTAAGGTTCAGAACAAGACACTTAACCCTTTGAAAGTGAAGCTTTCAGTACTTCCTGAGGAAAAAACAGAATATTGACTGGAATATAGGATGAATACGTGTGAAATTATTGCAGTCTGTGATAACTGATGGTGTAGAGCCGTCTTCTTAAACGTAGCACAGTTCTGCCAGTTTTAGAGATGCAGGACTGTTAGGTCCTGAACAAAGCAGCTCAAAAAATAAATGGTTAAAATGTTTTGTTTCTAACTTTAAAGCCTGAAATCCCCTCCAAAAAAGTTTCTAAAATTATTTCAGCGGCAGTTATAACAAAACAAATCACACTTCCACAGCCTGGGTTCACACACTTAAAATATATTAGGACTGTGTAAGCTGGCGTCTGACCTGACTGGGTGGTGTAGGGAGCGTTGCCAGATGCCCGGAGAGTAACCCACAATCAAACAAGCTGCTTCTCCACATATTTTCCGTTTTTATCATTGGTATGTCTCAGATTACAATTGCAGAAACTTGAAATACATTCACAACTAAAACGGACAAGCAAACTACCAATATTTGTGAGCAAATTTACAGAAAGACAAGCAGCTCAAAGTTGCTTATAATAATCTGACATGGCAACCATGGTCATGGTGTTTACTATAATCATTCATAACAAAAAAATGGGGACATTTTGCCTTTAATATTTAGGAATTTACCATTTGTTAGTTGGATTTTTTAGGGAACTTAACAACTAAACAAAGTCATTAATATTGTATTTTTTCGTGCCTCCGTGCTCAGACGTGCAATGCCACCTCTCTGGTGGTTAAGGAGCCTCAGCTTCTGTGTGAGGTTGAGACATATCGACTAGATATAGTTTGATGTTTACCTCAACACAGCTTGAGTTCTGTAACCAATGGCTTGCTCTCATCTAAGCATGTCAAATAAATCTGGGCATCTTATTGGTCAGCATTGTGTCAGCAGTCCAGTCCAGTTTATCATCCAACTTGCACTTGTAAGTCTTCACAAACTCCACACAGTCACAGTTGATGGTCACAGTCTCCAGTTCAGGCCTGGGCCTCTTGAAGTTCACCACCATCTCCCTGGTCATGGTGGGGTTGAGGTGCAACAAAGTTCTGGATCAGTTTCCTGTACTCCTTCTCCAGTTCCTGAATGAGCGTGTCCTTGTGGGTTGTGGTCTGCTTTCAAGAGCAGGCAGGAGAGTGGTGCTATATGCATATTTACATTTGCATGCAATACATCAATAGTCCTATGTCCCCTGGTGTTACCGTCCACTTACTGGCAGAAAGCAGAATTTCTTTTTATTAAATACAAAAACAAGAGACAGTCTCCGTTTTAACATATAATTGTTTTGATAATCTCTGCACTAAACTGTAAACTTAAAGTGCATATAGTCCAGCCCTGTACTGCTCAATCAACTTCCATACATTTTTGCGAAGATCTTGTGGGGCCGTCCCAGAGTGTGGCACAGGTGTTCGCTGGCCTCCCAGATGCGCCAGGCACATCGGACAGCGGCGCAGATGCCGGCCTCTGTGGTCGTACGCGTCACAGACGGCCTCCACCACCAACCCCCAAGATCTCTGGGGAAAAAAAAGACAATGCTGAGCTCTCTTAAAGTTTCCAGTAAGAAACTTCTTGGCAACAGATCAGTTATGCTTCGCCACCTCCATGTGCACGTGTTGTCAGAATTGCATAAATGTGTCACGTTTACGTAGGGCGCACATGCTCAGTCAGGTTCTGAATATGGACCGGCATAAACCACCCCTGTTGATCGGATCACAATTTTTTTCTCCTATAGATCTGATCAGAATCATCCAATTAATGTGTTTTTACGTGACGCATTTTTATTCAGATCAGCTGTTTATTACGAATATTTGTGTCCATGAATACAAGCAGACGACATTTGTGAAAAGTTTCAGTCTGGTTTTAAATCATGCCATTGCTCAGAAACTGCTCTAAAAGAGTTTTTAATGACTTTTGTTTAAACTTTTCTTCAGTATTTGTGTGAATCACAGTATTTTGTTCAGAATAAAAATTCCTCCTCCTTCCTCTTCTCTGTCAGACCTCTTACACATCCACACACCTGTCAGAGCTCTGTGGTCAACTGGCCAGCTGCTTTTAGATGTTCCACAGTCAAAAAGTCAAACACAGAAGCGATCAAGTGTCTTGAGTAGCAGCCCCAAAGTTGTGGAATGGCTTACCTTTTCATATTTGCACTGTTCAGACCCTAGATACGTATTTTCAAATCATTGCTAAAAATGTTTATTCTCCTTGACTTTTAACTCCTGAGTGTGACACACAGTCAGTCATATAATAGATTATACTGCTATTTTTTAATTTGTTGTTTTATTTATTTCTTTTTAATGTTTATTTTGTTTTTATGCTCATATTGTTTTTAAATTTTGATATTTGGACGATTTTAAAGCACTTTGGTCAAGGCTATATAAATAAATTTGACCTTTGACCTTTTATACTTCAAGACCAATAAAGCAGATATTAGGAGCTGATATCAGCTATATCAGGCATTTGACAGCTGTTTGGCTGAAGTGTCCAATATGAAGTCCAAGGAGATCTCACGGTAAGTAAACAAGGTCCTCGTTAGGCTGAAAATAAAAAACAATATTATTTGAAATTAAATGATCCAAAATGGAGATGGGTTATGACATGAGCATGTGTGGCTGGTGTGTGATACCAGTTTGTATTGATGATGTTTTGATGATGGGGCTACACTCTGCTCACAGTCAGCCTAATGCTACACAAAACTGACTGGGCAGTGCTTTCCAGTGCAGGTGGATAGTGACCATAAACATACTATGAAGCAACTCAAGACTAGGGCTGGGTATCATTTAAAACATTTCCATATCAGTACCAAAACCGATAACTTTTTTTGATACTGATACCTGATTGATACTTTTTTTTTTTATACCAGTTTGATAAAATTTCAGCATACAGGAAGTTATTTTAGATAATAATAGTAGGGCAGGGCTGTCAATCAAAAATGAATTCAAACAGTCATTCAGAACTTATAACTTAATGTTGGCCATGCGTTTCCTTTCACTTATTTTAAAAATCACAAATATATGTACAGTAGTAGCTGCAACTTGGATATTTTTGCAAATAAAACCTTCTATGATCTATGACGGCAAAAAACAAAATAAAACCATACAATAAAAACACTCAAATCCTTTTGGTATATAAGTCTGGGCTTTTCCAAATTCAGTTTATAAACGTTCACTTCACTCCAGAAAAGAAGAATTCTATTTTTATATCTGACCTCCACAATCAGAACAAACGCAGCATTGCTCCTGACTGATCCCTGTTATTGTTGACTGGTGACACATAATGAATACTTTTGATATTTTTATGATTCTGTAACTTATTCTTTTATTTTCACGTAAATTGTTAAATGTTTGTCTGTAACTCTGTCTGCTACCCTGTTAATTGTGCTGCTGCTTGTCTTGGCCTGGACAACGAAGTGTTTAGTTTCAGGGGACTTTTCCTTGTTAAATAAAGGTTAAAAAACAAAAACAAACAGAATCCAGCATTAGCATCATTAGCATCTTTAGCATCTATGTTGCTGCCAGATGTTTTATTGTTTTTTACAGTACTTCCCCAGCAGCTATTCAGAACCAGACAGTCAGTTGGTACCAAGCCAGATATCTGCAGTTTATACCTCCACAAAGCACATGACAGCAGTCCATTGAAGCCAAAACTCAGTTCCACCCGAAGTGAATCCACCACCACGATGAAGAGGGATGCTGTTGTCGAAAACGCACGATCACAGAACATGCTTGTCGTGATGACAAATCTCTCAGACCGATTCTCTCCACTACAGAGTGAACTGGAGCTACTGGTAATGTGTAGACGGTTGTTTGAAACTGGCGCCACTTTGTCATGACAGGATTGGATGATTAGAGCGGTGCGTGGCGCTACACTGCAGTTTGTTCTGGAAGAAAGGTTATTTAAAGTTATTTTTGGCTCTAGTGGCCTTTATTACCTTTTTAGCTGTAGCTGAACAGGAAGGAGAGGGGGAAGACATGCAGCAAAGGGTCACAGGTATATGTGTATTTATTTATTTTAAGAAGCTCTTTAAAACTCTCCCATTCAAAGAAGACCTTTTGTCCTTGCTGCGCCCTGTATAACTTCTGAACTCGCACTTGAATTATAACTGCACTGACTTGTATAATGCTACTCTGTAACTTTACTCTAGTGTGGCTTCATTTTGATTAGAATTCCTCTGCTATAAGTCGTTTTGGAGAAAACCATCTAATAAATTTCATGTAATGTAATATATTAAATAAATATATAGCCAGATGAGTGTGTTTGTGATTTGAAATGAATATATTGTTTGTATTTTTATGTTGTTATAAATTCATAAGAACCTATTTCTTTTTGCAGAGATGATAGCTAAGTCCTGGATGAACTGAAGTTGGTATTCTAGAATAATCATTTGTTCTCTCTTTTTCTTCCCTTTGTACCTTTGACCTAGCATGACCTTTACCAGACTCTTTGCATGGGTGAAGTGAAGTGCAAAGAGTCTGTCCACTCTCGATTGGCAAAGGTTTAGTTCCTGGTGGACGGGGCGCTTGTCTGAAGTTTAAAATCAATACCCGAAAATCAATCACTAACGTGTGTCGGTCGTATGTTATGCACTAGCACAGCTGTCTCGTACTCGCACTGTAAACACAGTCCTCCATACCAGAAAGTATTCAATTATATACTACATCAATTCCATTCAAACAAATAACCAAACACTCACCGTGTTGTGGTTTTAAGTCACTGATACTGGGAATCTCCACAACAGAGCTGATGGTCTCCATGCACATGTGGACCCATGTCCGCCGGCATTGTAGTTTTCATAGGACTAAACTGAACAACAGTTTCTAACCTGCCATGCCGGCTACGTCATGGCTCTCGGCCACGCCCTTCTATTCGTTGATTGGTCGGCTGTTTTTGTTTCGGACTAAACCCGAAAAGAGTATAGCGTTCCCAGACTATGCAGTGGAGTGAAATGAAATGTAGCAGAAGTACTAGTCTGGTGAGGACTAGGTTACCTTTGACCATCCAATTCCTGTCTCACTTCTGGCTTCAGTACTGAAATCCTTTCCCACCTTGTTTCCAATTCTTCTTTTTAGTTCTGTCAACCCAGTGGATGGCACCTGGTTCCAGAGCGGCAGCCGGCTTCCTTCTTTGTTGCGGTTTTGACAGACATCAACTCAGAGCGTCACTATTGTGCCTGCTTTACCTTTTGGGAGGGCCTGAACAGTCTACAGGTGAGATTCAAACTGTACATGCAACAAATATTCTGTTCTTGGTGTCTAGTACCAGAAAGCTGTTCAGTTAATGTGCATTTTAAAAGTTGTATCATGGTGTCTGCAGTAATTCGGCCTCTGTACCAGTCTGTTGTGGTCCAGAGAGAGTTGAGCCTAAAGGCAAGACTCTGTTTACTGGTCAGTCTTTGTTTCTACCCTACACCTACATTCATGAACTGTGGCTAAAAGAATGAGATTGCAGATGCAAGTTTCCTCTGTGCGATGGCTGGACTCTCCCTTCAAGGTAGGGTGAGAAGTTCAGTCATCTGGGAAGGACTCAGTGTCGGGCTGTTGCTCCTTCACATCGAGAGGAGCCAGTTGAGATGGCTCAAGCATCTGGCCAGGATGTCCTCTGGACGCCTCCCTTGAGAGCTGTTCCGGGCATGTCGGACAGGAAGGAGGCCCCGGGGCAGACCCAGGACATGCAGGAGAGATTATATCTCTCAGCTGGAATGGGAACATCTCTGTATTCCACCGCAAGAGGTGAATGAGGTGGCTGGGACAGGGGGTCTGGGCTTCCCTGCTTAGGCTGCTGTCCCTGCATCCCCAAACCAGATAAGCAGGAGTGAATGGATGGATGGATGGTTTCATGTTGTAAAAATTGTGTCTTCTGAAGCTTGTACTTATTAGTACACCTGTTCAAATGCATTGTTGTGAAAGACGGGCTGCTCTGAGTAGTTGAAACTTCTGATTTACTGGGATTTTCTTGCACAACTATCTCTAGGGTTTACAGAGAATAGTCCAATAAAGAGAAAATACCCAGGGGGCAGCAGTCTGTGGACAGAAAAGCATAGTTGATATCAGCGGTCAAAGAGGAATGAGCAGACTGGTTCAAGATGATGAAATGTGTAATCAAATCAAAGATAAAGACACCTAATAACTTACTGCAGCCCATAAGTTTTATTGAGGAGATTAAGAAAATTACCAAAAAGTTCTCTAAAATTTACAAACTTATATCAAATACTGACTCAGTAACAGCTCTTTTGATACCCAAATGGGAGAATGATTTAACAACGCCTCAACCTCTGTGTTTTTTTTATAGCGCATTCGGATGCAGTAAACAAAGTCTGTGTTTTACTATAATTTACAGAAATTAATTCCCCGATATGTCGTCAAAGCCTTTGTAGCGTAACATCCGGTCCTGCAATCATGCGAGCAACGGCTGGAAAAACGTTTGTTTGCATTCCGTTGTCAATAAATATTGTATTTGAAATGTGTGAACAGTGATCATACAGCTACTCATTACAGCTGCTCTGAACTTGTTTCTTTTTGTTCTTTTCCATCTTAATATTGACAAATTTCTTGAATTTTGTCCAAAAATATCATTGATTACTGTATCCATCACTGCCACCATTAATTCACCAGAAAAAAATGCAGAAATGGCAGCCAGAGAAAACATAGGAAAGAAAACTCCCCCCCACAAATCGCTGAATAACTGAGATTAGCGTTTGCACTGGATTAAAATGATCCCATGACCTCTGTGTTGGCTGAAATAGGGTAGGTAATCTGGGCTGGAATTTTTACTTTACAAATTACAGACATGGAGCATTCGCACTGGATTAACGTCACAGACGTCGTCCGCAATTATTACATACTAGCACAGGTCCTCAGATAATACTAGTCCAGTGCAAATATGACATCCGCCAACATGTGAAAGCCAGCATGTGAAAATGCTGGTTGGCCCAGCAGTGTTCACAAACACCAACTACAATGTTTATAAGGCAGACTGTTAATACTGAGACGTTTTTGAAATAGCTTTTGAAGGAAAACACTGTCTTCTGGTGTGAACCCTGATCTTGACTGAAAGACCAGTGATGGATGTTCAGCATTGGATGAGATGTGATGATGTCATGACTTGGCTCTATAATGGTTCTGTGTGAATGAAAAAGCAAAGAGTTCTTAAATGGCTCCAAAGTAGAACCAGTTCTGAACTGGGTATAGCACCAGTCCAGATCCAGCACCAGTTTCAAGTTGATTGAAAAGGGGCCCATGCGACCAGTGGTTTATTGGCGACTGGTCCTGGATGTACCTCTGTGAATCTGGAAAATTTGGGATCACAGGAGTATACTGGAGCCAAATTGGGAAAATTTGGGGTCACGCCACGCTGGTTTTATTTTAAAATTTGAAGTATTTAACTTTCCTGCTTACTAATTGTCTGTCACCCACAGAGGACTGAGGTCTGCAAGGCAGATGAGGCAGATGAGGAGCCAGCTGTCGTCCATCCAGCTAAAGTCTTTGCCCCCAAGAGCCTAGTGCTGGTGTCCCGACTTGATTACACTGAGGTGTTTAGGGTATGACACTTTTTGAAGTTAACTTGTTAGAAATTCTTTGTGTGTGTACATATATATATGTCTGTGTGTGTGTGTGTGTGTGTGTATATATATATATATATATATATATGTATATATGTGTGTGTGTATGTATGTATGTATATGTGTATAAATAAAAATCATGATCTCTGGTTTGTACGTCCACGTGGTAAGTTGAGGTTTCAGTATATTCTCCACCAGTGTGCTATATTCGGTCAAAACTGTTAATTTAATTTAACCACAATATATGTCTAAAGCGGTTTAAATGTGCGTCTAACTGCGACGTTGGAAAACCCCTTACTCCAGGACACTGGCTTTGATCCTTCACTCATTCTCAAAGTACAACAATAAATCATTCGTTTGGACATTTAGCAAGGGGGAGGGTGAACACCCATTGTCATTCAAGTTATTGCAAGGATGTCCATATTTGTGTACCACCAGGGGTTAACTGAAGAGGTGCTGGTCAGGGAATATCCTTCCTTGGGAAATTAAACAGTGAAAAGTCTTCATGGCCCTTACAGAGGACTAAGGTCATGGCAGAGGTTGTGACCTGCTGTTGAACCTGTCCTCAGACCTGCAGATCTAGCCATACTCCCAAGCTGTGTTAGGCTGCACCCTTTGACCTTCTGGTGATCAGTCATTTGTCTTCACTATATTGGCTTTACATTCAGTACATTTTATTCACTCAGGCTCAAAATAAATAACACATGGCTCCTGAGAGCAATTATTATTAAGGTGGGGTAAACCAGGAGTGCCACAACAGTGCTGATCTTGTGTAGAGGAACCTCTGATTAAAGATAAGTCCAAGTAACAAACCTAGAGTAGGGCTTTGGATCCTTTTTGCGATTGTTGTTTTAGCAGTTTTCCTCAGGATATTACAATAACGGGTGATATTGTAACTATAGTTGTAAGGGTTTTAAGACTAGGAAAAGTCCAGACTGGTGTATGCTAAGTCTCTCTGCTTATTTCAGATACCAGGGGTACACTGCTAATGGCCACATTCCTTCCCAGTGGGGATGTTTAAGGTGAGTTAATCAGTATTTAAAAGTCTTAGTTCAGATCCACTTCTGCTGCTGGAATAGGTGATGAGTTCACTTTTTGCCGTTTACCCATCAGACAATGAGATGGTGAGAATGTGACTAACTGAATTGCCAGCATAAGACCAAACACAGGTTATCTGAAAATGTTGTCTATGTTTTAATCATAATTCATTTCAGTCTTGTCTTGATTTTGTTTTCTTCTTCTTTCATGCAGCTGTTTGAACTCCTATTGTAGTCTTGGGACATGCACCGAAAATAAAATCCTTTGTCACTGGGCCTGATGGTAAGCAATGACATTCTTTCAGCAAAAAATAAAAACAATATTCTTATTCTGTCAAGTAAAAAAAACAAAACAAGGGGGCTTAGTAATCTCCAATTTTACTGTGCAAGGTGGCTTACATGTTAAGCTGTGGGTAGTCTTTCTTTAAGCAGTGGTACCATAAGCAGCTGGAATTGTGATGAGTTCACATTTTCGCCGTTTACCCATCAGACATTAAAAGTGGTGATATTGTGATTTTCTGAATTGCAGGCTGCAACTTGTGTTTTAAATTGGTTTTGAATGACAAAGTAGATATTCTATTCTAACACCAATTGGGGCACAAATGAGGATAAATCTAGTATAGTCTTGAGCCAGTGTCATCTTAGCAAAGGTTTTACAAGCTGACATTATCTTTCATCATGATTAAAAGTTTTGTAATGTTGATAAAACTTTAATACGTAAACCTGATCATAATCTGCAGATACATCGCAGCAACGTACTGGAACGCCTCATCTTTGGTAAGTAAGGCAGATGGTCTAATGGATTCAGTATTTTGAATTCCAGTTGGCTTGATCTCTTGACTGGTTTACCTCTGTAATGATGAGTTCACTTTTTCGCCGTTTACCCATCAGACCAAAATGGACTGCTGAAAATGTGATTTAATCTGACCTAGTTCAGTTAAACCATGTGCTAATTACCTCTTTTAAGTTTTTTTTGTGTTTGTTTTATTTTGACTGATCCTGGATTTATTATTCTGTATTTGTAAGGGTCTGGAACCAGTTGATCAGAACTTTAAAAGGTAAGTACCTGGATGCTGACAGATTGAGTAATGGATGCTGTTGTACTGTTTTTCTGTTTGCATTTAATACTAATTACAACATATAGGTATTGTAACTACGTTGCTCTATTTTGTAATAAAAGTTTTCCTCCATTCATTTGATTGTGTTTTCTTCTAAATCATCCATTTATAGGATCTGATTTCATATTTTATTTCTAAACTTAATTCAACCTTAATAAAGCTGATCTAAAATTGAGTAATCCTCAGTAAACTTGGACGACTTAGATGTTTTGATCTTAGTTTAGATGGGATTGAATAAACAGGTGTCCTTTTGTGCAGCCTACCTTCCTCTTTTAACCAGTTTTTACTCCTCTGTAATGTAAGCATCTGCTCCAGGTGCATAGTTATAGATGAAACGCAAGATACTCTGATGGAGATCATCCAGAATTTTGTCTCTCTTGTGCAAACCATCCATATCTCCCACATCACAAGGAAAAACTGCATCAGGTGGAATGATGAGAGCAGAGGCTCCTGTAGGAAAAGATGGGTATTCTGTAAAAACAGACCTTACGGTCGAAGTTAGTATGTGTCGTACTTGTTGCTAAGAAATACGAGTGAGCAAAAAGTGAATTGCATTTTTTTTTAATGTACTAAGCATCCTAATAATAAAATGGCAATGTTCAAATTAATCTAAAAATAATGGAGGTTCAGATAAAAAAAAGAAAAGAAATGTAGGCTACTACCGTGCTTGAGAGTCACTGAGTTTTCACAAAGGAGTACAGCAATCACAGCATCCTCCTCCAGGACTTGAGTTCTAAGGCATAGCTTGCAATGGGCTTCAGCCAAGGATATCCTGCGACAAAATGTCGAGTGACGACTGAGTGGGAACAACTGCATTATTTGATGACAATCTGCAAGTATTTGTAATGCGTATCTAGCTTGGGTTGTAAGTGGATGAATCAAAGCTGCAAAGGGCTGTTTAAATGTCTTAATTCTAGAGCTTGATGTGGCTTTTCTTACCATTTTTTTGAGGGAAAAACGGTATACACAGTTGTTAAACAGTTGTCATAATTAAGTCTGAAAGCAATGTTTGTGTTAGTATGCCCTCTAGTGGATTAGGATAACATTACAATGATTTTTTTATTTTTGGTCAACTGGCAAAAAATGATATTTTGCACTGAAGTGCTTACAGTAGTTTGATCGAAGCCACAGATATTTTGACACCCTGGCTCTGTGTTCGACCTCGGCGACTTGCCATGTAGTACCCATGGATTAATTTCTCTGCCGCAGGGCTAAGCTCAGCCTTCAAACAACGGGCGTGGGCTACCAGCTGGAAGACAGAATAAGAAACTTGAACAGGATTAGTTTTTATTTATTTTAAAGCAAAAGACCTGGTAAAAGAAGTGTTGCACCTCCTGGTAGTCCTGAGTAGAGAGCTTCCAGTAAGATGGGTAATGGTGTCTTCCAAGTTGAACTGCCTTCTGCAGAATATGAACAGTCTGGGAAAGCAGGGCCTGCTCTCCTGCCCTATCTCTACACTCAATGATGAGACCAAACGCTTCTGCATACTGAACTGGCAAAGGACCCATTTCCTGCTCATGATAAACAGAGAACCAGGTGCCTTCACAACTGCTTTCAGACTACTGACATTCTAACCACCAAAATTATCATTTTTAAATTAGAAATTAAATCACCTCAAGCATCTCTGAAAGCTTCTATTTGTCTGGTTATGTCTTATGTATATCTTCCTTGCATTATAATAGGGGTATGCATTGGCTAAACCTCAAGAACTACTGTGAAGTCCAGGAAAAACAGGAAAACTGTTTACATTTTCCAGGTTAGCTCTGTTGCCTACAAGCATGAATATTTTTTTCACTTATTTTTTGTCAGTCGAAATAAAAGATTGGATAACGTAAACATTTTATTCCTCGTAGAAAGTTCATTTGGATTTGATATTCCTCACTCATTCATGTTACCACAACACTGTTGGAACTGGACTCACTGCTATCCCAAGTATAGCAGAGTCTGTCCTTCCAGACCGCTGAGAGGAATCTGCAAGGGCCCAGAAGCTACACTGTACTGGAAAGGAAATCTGCTGGTCCGCATCCTCACCAAACTTCTTACCTGGGATAAACACAGACACTGTACGACTCTCAAGAACTGAGAAAGATAGAGGGAAAGGGGAAAAATATCCTCTTAACTGTCAAAAATCCTTATCCTTGCTTTAAAAGCTGACAAGAGTCCATTCCTTTTAACTGGTGGGTTTTGTACTATACCTGACTGAATGTAATCCAACTTGTCCTTCTTGTAGCAGCTGATATCTCCCATCATGCAAATGCCCCCAGTGGCAAGTAGGGCAGAACCAGCATGGATATTAGCAGTGCCTGCTCCATGTTCGTCTCGAGACAGAGATGCAAACATCTCCCTTGAGACCTGATGCCTAACCCCACGGCATGCCAAACTCAAGCTGTGTGTCAATAGTCTTTCACAAAGTTGGTAAGAAGGACAATTAAAAACCTGCTTTGCATACAGTGGGGCTAATTAGGATGTATCCAGTTTAATAATTCAGATTAATTAATGTTGTTTTACCTGTCCAGTATAAGTGTGTCAGTTGTGACAGCTAGAAGATCCAAGTTTTGAAATGTGTCATTTATAGCTGTTGTTGTCTGCATTAAGCTGAGCAGCAAGGCTAGCTTTAGAGTATTGTACAAGCCTGGAGGAGCCACATCCAACCCAAAGTAGTGAGCTAAAATGGCAGAGAATCTCCAGGGTGAAGAAGCCATGGTATTACTCAGTTCCAGTAATCTGGCACTTATCTTGTGGCAGCCTGTAGGCAGAGTTGCAATGCATGATACAAGTTTACAGTGGCTAACAATACCCAGTTTAAGTGTATAAAAAGGTTTGACATATCTGTTATCTTTGTGTCTGGAGGTGATATGTTTGTTGTTTTGAAGCAGGATTTAATGCCAAGTTATTTCTGCCTTACACTCTGGCTCCCAAGGTTGCACGCTATTTGCCTCTATATTCCAGGTAATGCTTGGCCACTGGTGCACATGCACAGGAATTCCTAGCACTCTGTAGAGTTGACCAATTCTCATCGTGTTACACAGCTCATCTGTGTGAGTAGGAAGAACAAATCAATAACAGTAATAGAGGTTGTTCTCTGCTTCTTGGTGATTATTGAAGAAACATGCATGCAACCAACAACCTTTGCCAAGAGAAACAGAGTCAGGCTCAGAGAACAAAGATTTCACTGTGTGTGAATTTCACAGTCAGCTAATGAGTGCTCCTTGCACTCATTAACATATATGTTTAGTAACAGGAACCTGCTGTATTGAGTTCCTTCACAAGACAGGGTCAACAGAAAATGTTAATACTGGTGCTGAGATTTGCTAAAATCTCGGAGGTACTGGCTGGACAATGTTATTAGAGGGAAGGGAAACACTTAAAATCCCTCCATCAGGCAATGCTTGCTGTAAGTTGTACAAAAATCTATTTATTTGAACTTTCACCTACTAAGTTTGTCTTGCAAAATGAGCCTCAGTTGGAAAAACCGCAGAAAATTAATGGCAAACCTCAGCCAGTTTGACTGTAAATATGAGCTATACCTAACCTAACTGTGTTTTCCAGGACTGAAAATGAATATAATGGATGAGAATCTGATTTTATAAACAAATAATACACTTTTACAGTTAAAGATCATTAATCTAACGTTCAGTAATTTCTTTAGGAACTGGGTTTGTAAATGTAAACCGAGGCTTTTAACCCAACTTTATTACCCAAGTAGAAAAGGTCAAGCGCTTTCCAGAACAGGGTCAGCTACAGAACATACTCCCTAAACATCAACTCAATCCATCTTCAGTATACTGTTACAGTATACTGAAGAAATGCTTGGCAGCTTGTTTTCTGTTGACCCTCTTTTTTTATTTATTTGGGAATTGATTGCCGATTCTCTTAGACAGACTTGGCAATGACTGTATGTCGATACAAACCTTTATAATGATCAGAATTTCCTTTCAATAGGTTTTTCAGTATATTTGCTGGCTAACAATTTTGAATTACCTGCATGCTCTTTAGCCTTACCTCTGAGAAAGAGAGTAACAGATTGGTATCTGAATGAGCTTTGCTGTTGGCCTCGTAGAGCATCCAAAGATTTGACATGAATCAGCTCCACCAGTTGCTTGTCTGCTTTCCAAAAATAATAATGAGGAATTCACATACAAAACATAACAATGCCTAAATATGAAATCATGCTGAGCCACACACCTCCCAAAACTCTGAACTTCACATCCTCTTTCAATTGGGAGCCACAAATCATGCAGCAGAAGTCGTTTCTCACAGTAGCTGACTCTGTGGCTCCAGGTGCATGAACACGAATGTGATGGTACCCTTGGGCCAGCATTGAACAAATGTAATGAAATATTAATCTAACTTGCAATACAATTCTACCTGTTTAACACACTGTATGTACAGACATGCTGACTGACTGTTGTGACTTTGCTCCTAATACTGTAACAGAAACATCGAGGGTGAGTCAACAATATATATATATATATATTTTTTGCACTTTACCTGTTGAGCCAGGGCAGTCATCATCCATACAGAGGAACCTTGCTCCCTTGGTGTACTTTGTGACCCTTGTCATGGCAAGGACTAGGCCCTCCGTGGAGATAGGTCTCATAGGACCATATGCACGAGGAAAACTAGAAAGATCCAGTGTGTACTCGGGGAATGGAGGTAGATGTGTAAAGTTCAGAGTGACAGTAACCTTAAAAGAAAACAATGGAAGGCATACAGTTGTAGTGCCAGGTGATGACTAAGTGGTCTTCACTGGAATAGGCTTATTTGAGGCTGTATATTTTGACCCAATAAATAATTTTACAGGGAGGTCCTGCTACATGCGGGTTCATCTTCATGGTGGTCACTGGAAATCAACCCTGAATAAATTCGTCTGTCTTTTTCGTACCATTTTAAATTAAAATGCTGTCGTTAAATGCTTGCAGAAAGTGCTGTTAACAATGCTGAGAACTGGTTCCATGTTTATGCATACCTGGCTCTCCGTGTGTATTTTCTCAGTGAGTGAAAGCGTCTTTATAGCCAAGAAGCAAACCTAAAGAATGATACGAGTAAAACGTTACATTAAGAGTAGGAAAAAGTAATCTGCGCTAGGCTAGCTTTCAAGCTTCACTTACTGACTGAAACAAAGCTGTCGCTTCAAGGGGGTTATGCAGAACGCAGTCACCCAACACAGGATCCAGTTCAGTTAAATCTGAAGGATTGACACTTATACAAAACCTGTAGACTGCCCCGGTCTGCTGGGGATCTGGAAATGAGACGGAAATACTGTCTGTGGTGGACCTGGGGTTTTAACGTTCAGGTCATGAACAAATGACTGGCATACAGTACCGTTTAGACATCTGCAGTTGTCCACAAGTTTCCGGAGACCACCACTTCTGTCCAAATAGACCAAAACAGACTCCTTCAGCTGTAAAATTCCACTCATTTTCATTAAACGCCAGAAAAATCTTGTGATATTGCGCTGTGTAAGCCACAATGACTGTTAATAAATTCTAGCTTGCGTTGCCGCGCTAACGTTGCCATGGTTACCACAAGGCTTGGAGAAGCTGAGACTTCCTGTATATTTATTTTATTTCTCTTGTGCAAATGTACAAGCCTTGTTGACTACTAGCAGAAGACAATGGTTATATATTTCTTTAAAAAAATATATTAACACACGTGTTAAGGCACACAAAAGCAAAAACATACAATCCACAGAAAAAGAAAGTTCAATCAGAAGTTGAAGACAGTCTTTTTTTCTTTTAAGGTGACCTATATAAACCAAAATGTTTTATTCAGTTGTCTCAAGTATCCTTAAATCCAGCTCAGTTAATATACATGGTACAATAGTTTATTTCTACAGTAATTACATGAACACAATTCCACCTTACAGTCAAACGGTGTTATATTCCAGTGACCTCTTCAAGTTTCTCAGACCAATACTTATTGAAAATATTTCAGGGATGAGTTTAAGGCTTTTTAAAGGGTCATCTTAGACAGGACAAGAAATTACATTAACAGAATGCATATGTCCTTAATTCTAAAAATTTATAAACACACATACATACATACATACATACATACATACATACATGTATGTGTATATATATATATGTGTGTGTGTGTGTGTGTGTGTGTGTGTGTGTGCATATATATCTATCTATCTATATATATATATATATATATACACACATATATATAGATATATATGCACACACATATAACAAAATATGCAAAATAGAAAGGCTCAATTCTGTATTAAGTGCAGTTTCTACTCTGCTGCTTGCTTTGGCTTCATATAACAAGTTATTTAATCTTACAATTTTACAAATTTTTCCCTTTAGTCAAAAAAAAAAAAAAAAATACAATAGTTAAGGCAGCCAATGACTTCACTGGGAATGTTTTATAGGAAAGAATCGTCAGAGGGTGGGGCATAAGAGAAGCCCACAAAGGCATCATCAGCCTCCATAACACTGGCGTTGACAATGGAATGTTCTTGAGCCCAGCAGATGGAGTCAGGGACCATTTCTTCTGTAAACTCTGGATCAAAGTTTGAGATATCACAGAAAGAGCTCTGTAAAAAAAAAAAAAAAAATCTAAATCAGAATATATACTGTTTACAAATAAGCATTATGAGGGGTAACATGAAAACAGCACACATTATTACATTGCAATGCTCTGCTGGGAAAACCTACATCCTGGCATTCAGACTGTTATTTTGTATTTTTTTTTCCATTGGCCTAAAGTTGGATTTGCCAGAATCCTTGAAAGAAAAGCTTAAATATATTATGGCTGTCACTGTATGGCTGCAGGACTGGAGAAAGAAGAGAGCGGGAGAATAGGAAGGAAATGAAAAGTGCTAATGACAGATGGGATGCAATAAGTGCTGCACATTTCATAAATAATGTATAAATGTATCATTAAAAAAAACTATTAATAACAGTATGACGCTGTTAGAAAAAGTCTGTCACATGATAGGTAAAGATTCTAAGAGATTAGTTGGTAAAGTTCAAAGATTTAACAACATATTGGCAAAATACAAGTTGCTTTGAAATTAAAAGAATAAAGTTCTATGAATTTAATCTATTTGATAACATGATGAATAAAATCTTTAAGAGCCTCAGCAAGTATTTTGTTCCAATAAATGGATAAGACACAAAATATTTACCACATGGGGTTTGAACGGAGGAGGGACCTTCTTCTTTTCAAGATCATCCCAGTTGATGGAAGAAAAAAAGATGTGCGATCTGATTTCATTCTGAAAGCAAAACATAGATGTCAACCACAATGTAAGTTTGAACTAACAGAAAAATGTACGGTGCCACCAGAGGGAGCTGTTGATCAAATCTTCTCTAGTGCGCACAAGTGAAAGTGTATCAAATAAGCAAACTTACAAAGTCATCTCTTGAGCCAAGTCTGTGGGTGCCATCTTTCTCCAGCAGGCCTTGGAGGAGAGACCAGGCTGCACTCGACGCACCAGGACGCATCGCCAGCGGTTTGTGGAGGATGTTGTCATACATCTCATGGGTGTCCCTGCTATAGAAGGGTGGCTAATATATGAAAAGGTAGAAGTAGAAACATGTAAATGAATGGGGTAAATGTGGCAACACAAAAAACAAACAAAAAAAAACTGAATTGAATTAGGTAGGTTCAAAGTAACACTCACCAGGCCGAAGAGCATTTCATACAGCACCGAACCCAGACACCACCAGTCCACCGTATTATCATATGGCTGCTTCCTAAGGACTTCTGGAGCCAAGTACTTAAGCACATAATAATTATATTAAAAACAACATAACTTTGACATTTTGATTTCAGTATTAAAAAATAAATAAATCTAATGTTTCAATCCACAAACCCAATTTTCCAACTACAAAAAGATTCATGTACAGCCCTTATATTAGCACAGCAAAATGAAGCACATTCCAGTAAAAATTTAACTACACTATTTCCACAAATTTTGAATGATTATTGCACTTCACACTCAATACAAGATTTCTTTGGATTGCCCAGGTGAAAAAATTATCAGTCATCAGCTGTAAGTACCCATACCTCAGGCGTTCCACAAAATGTAGAGGTGGTATCTGTCTGGGAAATGCCTTCCTTGCACAATCCAAAGTCCGTCAGGACGATGTGTCCCTTTAAGACAGGACATGGATGTTTTTAGATAACGTGTGCCACACAAGCAACTCATTATCCCCAGGCACTGAGGCATCTATTGTTGCCAGGAATGTTGGCTGCAACATAGCCTAGTCAGTCCCATTCACCGTTCTCTCACTTTCTCAATAAGGCTAGACAGGATAGTCATTAGAAAGTCCTAATCAAATCACATGGATTCTGTCCAGCTGGAGCTTGAAATAAAACTGGTGAAACAGAAATGACTGGAAAACAATAAAACATGTTGTACAGTGGAGGTTGGGTGATTTAATAAATCTTCAGCCCAGATTTATATGTTGTGCAAAAATACAAAAATCATCCTATATCATATATTGTAAACACAAAGCCCTACATGGGAAAAAAAACAAACTGGAGGCGCTGTATTTATGGACTAGGGTGCAGTTGAAAAATAGGAACAAATATGAACACTCACCTCATGATCAAGAAGAATATTTTCTGGCTTCAAGTCTCTAGAAAAAAGAAAGCTTAAATTAGGAAAGTAGAATCATGATCATGCAAGTGAAGAGTTTATGCATCATACATATCTTAAATATATTTACCTTCAATTTTGTGATTGCAAATTAGATATAATCAATGTGCAATTTTGTTTCTTTTCCCCAATTTTAACATAGAAACGTGTACAAATTTGTCTTAAAATAGTTGCATTAAACCCAAATAAACCACCAGCGTACCTGTAAACAATGTTGAGAGAATGCAGATATCCCAGTGCACTTGCCATTTCAGCAATGTAAAATTTTGCTCTGAGCTCTGGAAAGGTCCGTTCTTTTTGAAGATGAAAGAAAAGCTAAAATGAAAATATTCCAGTGAGTTTTTTTTTTTCTGTGTGTGTGTGTGCTTGTTAATACACAGCTATAATTGTTCTTTAAAGAATACATTCACAATGCTGGGATACACAGACTGAAAAATGCGAAACGCAATCTGATTTTTATCTAAGTGTGTCCTGTGTAGTCATCTTGTTCATGTAGGCGAGAGGCAGATTTAATGGGACACAGATTGTAGTTAGTCATTCTCACACAGTCACACATGGCATCACACTTGGCGGCAATCGACAGAGGAAGTCAAATTCAGGAGCTATTTTTTACTCAAACTAATGTTGTCGTCTCTGATAAGTTAACTCGTGTAGATTTTTTTTAAACCAGAAAAATGAAACTTAATGTTATCTTATTAAAGGTAGTTAAGTATTCATATCCTATATTACATCATTTCACACATGCTCATGATCTTGTGAGTCATTTCTGTGTGATCACATTATTCACAAAACTGAAACAACTCACTTCTCCACCGTTGATGAAGTCCAAGACGAAGTATAACTTGTCTGTGGTCTGGAAGGAATAATGAAGCCCAACCAAGAAGGGGTGTTTCACATTCTTCAGCAACACATTCCGCTCTGCCATGATGTGTTTTTGCTGATTGGAGGAGTAAATTAGAGCATTTTCAAATACATCTGTATGCCAAAACATGGATAAGATCCAAGTCATGTTACACTGCAAATATACCTCCTTTCTGTTGAGAATGACCTTTTTCTGTAAGACCTTGATGGCATAATACTTTCCGTCATGTTTTCGCTTTGCAAGGAAAACCTGTACCATAAAGGAAAAAGGCCAAGTTAAACACCAAAAAAACACTGTAACCATAGCAATTCCCAGTCTGATTCTCACTTCTTCATGAAAAACACAACACATGCAGAACTAAAACTTGTTGTTTCCCCAGCAGAAAAACGAGAAACATTTCAAATAGTTTCCAAACATAACCCATGCAAGTTTACTACAGAAACAAAATTATATATATATATATATACACACACACACACACACACACACACATATATATACTGCTTTCATCTGGGACAAGTGTGAACCCAGCATAGGACCAGCGCTGATGTTTTTCCCTCTTGGCATTTTGTTATCACACATTAAATTCTCCAGACCAGCTGACATAGTTGCTTCTATAGAGTTCTGAGGTTGTAATTGTCTGTTAAGACCTCTTATATACAGGATTTTCTAACACACACACACACACCGTATTAACCAGAAACTCAGGGGACTGTTTTCATGCAGTGAAGCTCTTCATTGTAAGTATTGGCTCACAAAATGAGTGAGATCAGCAGAACTGAAACGAAGATCAGCCTTTTACACGAACACTAGCGGAGCATTAATCAGCGAGCGGCAACGCAGTGAAAGTATTTGCTAATCTATGTGTTAATATTTTCCTGTGCACATCAGCAGATTAGGTGCAGTCTTATGTAAATTCCCACAGAAGGTCAAACCTTTATTGTTAACAATAAGCAAGACTTTCACTCACAGCCTGGTGGAGAGAATTACAGGAAAAGATGGTCACGATGTGCGTTCGGCAGTACTTTCTCTTTTTTTGTGCTCATTTAAATGCATTTGAACATCTGCTAAACATGTAGGATTGATTTAGATGAATTCGTTAAAGCAGCACTTAAATCACCGAGCAGCGGGGAGACATGAAAAAACAGACAGCACCCTTAATTAATTATCAATACACACTGCTTTCCACAAGACACGATGAAATGCATTTACATAAATTGATTAGCACACAAAAATGTAGCGTGAGGATTTTATTTGTAAGATTTATGAAGTGACAACTTAAAGTGCACATGTCAGGAAAAAAAACATGCTGTGACTATGTTTTCCTCCCACTTCACTTTAAATATTAAATATCTGAACCAGTTTTTCTCTTTTTGTTTGTTTTTTGTTTTTCGAGCTTCTAATGCCAATCTTGACAACCAGAGTAACCCGGTGACAGTCGCTCCCGCCTGTCTCCTCCTGGGCTAAACAATCGAACGCCGGTGTCGAGATTTTCCTGCACTGCACTTCTGCTGCTCAGAGGAAGCACATTTGGCTGTCATGGATACAGGAGGATTTTCTTCCAGGGTGCTCTGCTTACCTGAGCTTCAGCTCCTCGTTTGAGGGGAGCAGACGGCCCAGAAAAGCTTGACGTTGCCAGTAATTGAGTCACAGCTGAGGCACAGAGACAAGAACATTGACTGAAGCTTCCAGAGGTCTCATGTACAAAGATTTTACACTCTAAGTCTTTGAGAGGAAATGCGAACGTGTGAATCCACTAACATTCTTTTAGAACCTGGGTGTCAAACTATTTCATCCCAGACCACTTCATCACCATGGTTACTGTTAAAGGGATGGTTCTTCTTTATTTTCTCAGCCAGCTGTGTTATCAGGTTTCCCTCTAGTTCTTGGATTCAGTTGCTTAAAATAAATCAATCCACAAATTTCACAAAATTTATCCTCACTTTGGTCAGAAAGTTGAAGCTTTTGTACTAAAATCACACATTTTTCTTCTATAATCACAAATTTCAAAAACGGACTTTTTTTTTGTAAAAAGGTGAATTTCATAATATTGCACCGTTACTAATTATTTTTTGTCATAAAATCTCAGACATCACAAAATTATCATTTTAAAATTGAGTACTTTGTATTAAAATCACAAATTTAATTTAAAAAAAGAAAAAAGAAAACATTTTTGACTTTCTTCCAATAACCAAGACTTTGTATCATACATACATACATGTCCCCAAATTGACCTTTTAAATTAAAATTACAATTATTTGTAATAATCAACTTTCTGAAATTTAAGATTGGATCACAAAAAAATACTTTTTCATTAAAAAAAAGGGATATTGTGAAATTTGCCATTTCAGACAAAGTTAGATTATATTATATCAGTTGCAATTATAAAAAAAAAAAATGTGATTTTAGGAATATTGTTAAATTTGACATCTATTTTTATTCTTATTTTATTTTATTGTTTTTACGACTGCATCCAGGAGCTAGCTGGAAATCTGACAACATAGCTGGTTGAGAAAGAGTAACCATGCCCTTTAACTGTAACCATGGTGATGATGTGGCCCGGGATGAAAGTTGGATGAAGTCTCCCACCCCTGCACTCTGTGAATCAACAGTGACAAATAGCAGAGGCTGCAGCCTGTTAGCTTTAATAGCTTTATTTTCAGACATTATTGAGCTTGTTCAGCAGGATAAATCTGTTTTAGATGTTGGATTGAATTTGTTTTCCCAAACGTTTTTCCTTTGCAAGATATTTTTACCTCACAAGCTGTGGATAAGTCACCACCCACACCAGGATCCAGCAAGTCCTTCAGATCTCCTGACTCCATATGGACAAATTTAGAAATGCCACCGGTGAAACTGTCTCTAAATGTAGAAGTTGATGGCTAATGAGTTCTTTGGACTTGATCGTTAGTTTCTGCTTCTTAATAAATTCTATTTTGGGGGGCAGCCCAGTGGCTTGGTGGTTGGCACTTAGGGTAAAATAAATGTTAATTCAGGGTGTTCTTACAGAGTTGGGTAGTTATTGATATTGACATGCATAATGTTGTGTTCTTAGTCAGATCCCTGACCAGTTTCATAGAAATACAACCAAGGCCAGCATGATAAAGTGAAGGCTTCAGAACTGTTGTTTACAACCTGGACGGTGCTCTTATAGGGATTATATCTCGCTCTCTTGCATGTGGTCTGTGATCAGTATTATCAATGGGAAATCTTTAAGCTTTAGAAGCAATGAAACTACAACACGCAAATTTGTTTGAGGCACAGTTGCATCTCAGTTTGTACAGTACAATATGAAAGTTGGAGTAAACTACCTTGGAAATACATAAATTCTTAGAAAATCTTAGAAATAAAATCCTGACAATCAGAAAATGGTGCAAGTTATAACCATTTTTGATGGCAATTCAGTAAATCAAGTATACTTGTACATTCATTAAAGGCATTTTATCATGCTTTTAATGAGTCTATCTCACAGAATTTACAGCTACCACAAGGACACATGAGACACTTGTGTCAGTCTTCAAATTTGTTTGTCACCCAAGGAAGTGTTAACTTGTTGTCTCTGTGTGAGAGAGTGACAGACAGTCGAGTAATGCTGACAAGATATTCCCAGCAGCGGAAAAAGACCTTCCACATACCAGACCAGCATACACTAGAGTTGGACGTGATTCCTTTTCAGCAAAGGGACGTCGGTATAGAATGTCCCATTGACTGTACGGCTGTACGATATTCCCACGCAAGCCGATAATTTTGGCTTTGTGCTCAAATGTTCAGGTAAGATATGAAATACCAACTGTGAAGAAACCCTCAGTCCAAATTTCTATGACTACATCCGTCCAAGGAAGACTGGAAGTAAAGGCTTGACAATTTCCTGATATTTTGTCAATTTTAATTCCATTGCATGTCCTACAGCAAGCAGCATCTGGACAAATGTAGGGTCTGAAAAGGCCATAGGACCTCCTCGTCCAGGGGTCGGAACCGACGGTTGCTTATAAAACTTCTAAAACTACTTCAACCAATTGGAGCAATGAACAAGGTGACATATTTAAAGCATCAATAGGAGTGTTGTGAGAAGAGTTTGATAGAGACAGACACCAACCTAATGAAAATGGAATCCAATGATTGTTGCCACTTTTGCTTCAGAATTTGAGATTAACTGGTGTACTCAAAAACTCAACCAGTAACTTAGGAAAACATAACCATTCATGACATTAGACAGATAGACATAACCATGTTCAGATGGCTTCTTGAACATCTTCATTTATTATTAAAGCAAGTTCACCAGGTGTCTTCTACCATTCGTACAAGACGAACCTCATCCACCACAATCACCACAGAAGTCCAAGTCTTTAAATGTTGACTAGTATGTCTCAGCACTGTCATCATTGCATTAAACCCTCTTCAACAGAGCGTAGCTAGACACACCTCAGCAAATTCAAATTTGGTAGTGGTACATTTATATTTCTAGGCGACACTAGAGCCACAAAATCTTAAAAAAAGAGGGAGAGACAATAATATCTGATGCTTGACAAAGCTGCTGAGAGAGAGTTGTTTTGTCTCCCAGGTGCTGTCTAGTTATGGAGAACATGAGTGATTATTACAACTCCATATATATATGTACGTAGTATGTATTATTTTCTTCCACATCATCGATGCTAACCCTCCATATTTGTGAACCATCTGCAGCTTGGAGCAATATGGTCCATTCAGTAGACCCCAGTGTTGAATTTAAATAAATAATGAAGAATTCACAACAGGAGAAAAGCCAAAGAAGTGCAAAGTTGGTCCAACTTTGATGCATTATTAGACAAGGAAGTCCTCAAAAGCTTGAATAGAAGGAAACTCCTTGAAGCTGTTTTTCGCCTTCATCGCCTTCAAGGGGAGTTTTATGAGCTGTGGTTGGAGAGGAGCCATTCCATCATAAAAGTAGTCTTTAACAGATTCTTTTTAGTGGAGTGGGAAAACTCTGCTTTGATATTGATTAGAAGCTTGTTCCACCATCATAGGGCCACATCTGAGAGCAGTCTGGAATGATGCAGGACCAGAAATCGAATCTCAGGGAAATGTTCAAGGACTGTTGGCCTGGATAAACAAGTCACTGCGTATACAAGTATCTGTGAAGGGAGTTTGAGGTTTTAGCCTGCGGAGCTCAGGTACTGATGGTGTTACTTGCCATTTTTGGTTTCACAAACAGCCAGATACATCATCAGGAAGATAGTTGTTGAGGCGACAGATAACTAACAGAAACTGTAACAATTCAAAATCTGACAGCAAAGTTTCATCAAAGTTTGTCAATGGAAACAATAAAGTGATTTCAAGAGGATAAAAACACGTTAGGAATCTGCACTGTTGAAACAATAAGACCTTAAAGTTAATGTGTTATATGTGAGTTGTTGAGAGCATTTATGACTGAGGCCTGTTAGTTGGGATGTTTGTAAAATAGTAACTGTCCTTTAAAACTTTATTTCCTGTTTCTTCTTATCTTTGGGTAGTTTCCCATGTCTCTGCATTTTATCATGAAAGGCTGTTCTCTGATTCTGAGAAAGCTCCCGTTGTTGCAGAAATATCGTATTAAGTCTCTGCTGCTTGACCTTTTATTCCTTTATTCTCTTCTCTTTCCTCATCATTTCATATCATTTCTTGAAACCTTCACACTTGACAAGGACTGAAGAAACACTATGTTATTAAAGTTTACAAATACTACATGCTATTATGGAAGCTAGGTGATAAATGTATGCTAGCTAACACACTTCCTCTCACTTCCAGTTTGAAAGGCTGCTTTGGTGTTAGCATAATTAAATAAATAACTAAACAACACCTCTCACCTCCAAAGTAATATAAAATAAAATGAGGAAAATAAACTACACTAAAATAAAAGATGTTTGGTTTCTGTTATCATGCAAGAACTTAAAGTTATTGTTTTTGACTACTTGTATTCATTTTCCAGTCTTAATTGGAAATTGTTTGAAACAGTTCCATTATATTCTACTTGTTTAGCGAACAGCTAACTATAAATATAGATATAACACATGCAGTCATGCTGTCTTATTATTATATCTTTATAACCTTTCAATTTATGGACACATTTCACCTCAGTCAATGAGAAAAGAAAAACAGAAGCACTCTTTTTCATCTTTTATTAAATTAAATTAAATCTTTTTTTTTTTTCATTTCATTTCATTTTAGGGGTGAGGGAAGCATTGTAAGAAATGTGTTATTAATTTATTCATTTTCATAAAAGAATCCAAGTTATACTCACAAATAATTAAATAATGAGTGTGTTTGTTTGTTTGTTTTTTTTACTTGTTATGGATTTGCATTCATGCCTGCTTATGCATAAACAAAATATTTATATTAACGTTTGTATGTGATAAATGAAGACAATTTTCATTTAGTCATGACCATAAATAACATCCAGTGTTTTTTCCAAAAGCTGAATATGTGAAAAAGTAAGAGGATGCACTTCAGTAAACCACAGAGGTTCTCTGGTGGTTCTCAGGCTGCATCTCCAGCAGCGTGATGCTAAAGAAGAAAAATCAACTGTTGTCCAAAGACTGAGCACAATTTACTTTCATCACCCCCCTTCCTGCTCTGGCTCAGCTCCCCATCTGTCCTCTCCCTCCATCCCTCCTCAGCTCTGTTCCTTTTCGCTCTGTCAAGGTGTTTTCACCCCCTGGCATGCCTGCACAAGAGACCATTTTACTTCAGACCCCAGTGAAGTGTTTATTTCAGCAAAGGTTGTTTTTCTCTCCTGCTGCAGTTCCTGGCGGCATCGCTCCAGAGTCCCTGACCTTCACGCCGCTTGATGACATGATCTTCCTCAAATGGGAGGAGCCCGTGGAACCCAACGGTCTTATCACGCAGTATGAGGTGGGAAATGCAAGCTAAAGGAAAAAAAAACAAATAAAGAAAAGGGAAAAAGTGGAAACATCCATAATCCACAGCAGTGAAGCTGCTATACCACGCACTAATCCTCTCCAGGTGTAGGATGTTATTTTCCACATGCCAATATCGGTCTTATATACCCTCCTACAGTGTGATGACTCAAAACAAGGCAAAAAAAAAAACTGTACTCCTCTCTCTTTGATCCCCCCCCCCAGGGCTTATTTTTTTCTTTTTGCCTCCCTCAAACCCTAAGCATGGCGTTGGCCACTAGAGTGGGAAGGATCTAGTTTTTATAGTTGGTGCATGTTCTTGCAGCACAGGCTCCAGGCTGTAATTACATGGGTTGGCCATTATAATTACGTTTTTGCCCATAACATGCTTCCACAAGGGGGCAGCTTTAAATGTCTTTTAATTAATTATTGATGGCTTCGTATCTGCTGTTGACCTTTGGAGCACAGGCTTTCCTTTTTCTATGAAAACCCAACGCAGATTCACACATGGACACCGGATGTAGAGAGAAGCTGGTTTTCTTTCAGCTCTCTGATTGGGTACGCTGTGGGCAGAAGATGACATGGTTAAGCTGCCACATGTCCATTTCGCGTACGAGTCATATTTTCACATTCAGCTCAATTATACAAACAGAGAAACGTTACAATCATCTTTAGATCCTCCAATAATTTTTGTTTCATTTTTGTTTGTTTTTTTTCTTTTATTTCTGTTATTGGTGGTTGACAAAGAGCTAAATTGGCGCACTATCGCCACCATGTGGTCTGGAATGGTAGTTTACATTCATCCAGCCCTGTCACTGTAAGTGGAGACACGCTGGCTGAAAGGACTAAAGGTGAGTTGGGTTCTGTTAAAATTTCAGCGTCCTTTTACCCAGAACCCTCGTCAGTGGAAGCAGGCTTGAAAGGAGGATGCCACAGGACAAGCGGAACTGCAGGACTGACGATGGTCCTGACTGTGTAGTGTGTTCAGGTCTCAGGTTCAGCCAGGGTGGTCTGTGCAATGAGAGACACCCTTCTGAAGAACTACAAACAATCTACAAACAAAAGCTACTGAACTACTATTTCACTCCTGTTAGTTTACTTTCTGTTGATTTTCTGGTGCATTTATTTTGAGGGGAAAAAAACAATAACAATTAAATCTTCTATGAAAGTATATTCAAAGTTTATTTTTACTGAAAGTAACATAATCCAGTATGGCCACCACCCTGTGACATAACTAAATGCATATTATCAGAGTAAATTTCAGCTTTTGATTATGTAGAATATTTGTCTCAGTCACAGTCTGCTTTCATCTGTAACCACTTTCAAGCTACAGCCTTTTGAATTCTTAATATCAAAATTGATACTTTCAACTGTGACTGAGCTTCATCATCTACTCTTTAGACCATTTACTGATAAAACATTTTCATCTGCTGTCAGTTGCATCAGTTTGATTACTGTAACTTGTTCTGCCACATGTTCATTTACCATCTATGCAGAGCTCAACCCCTCATCAAAATTTACTTCCAGCTTCCAGCTTGTTTCTTTCCTCTTTTTTGCCACCTCTAAAGAAGCAGCTTCTTAAAGCATCAGTTTTTCAGGTCTTTCGATTTAAGCCGCCCAAGGAATGTCTGCAGTCAGTCAAATGATTAACTCATACTGTAATTTTGAACGATGTCTTTTCATGCAGTTCCTCCAAAAACCTGACCTGCTTTATTTTTGAGTATTCGTAGGTTACTTTGTTACTTCCCCCTGATGTTGCTTTCAACTTTTTCCATTTTATGTAGAGGCTAATGTTGTCATTTTAAATTACAGTAAGGTAAAAAGAAATTTCTTTTGTCAGAAATTACACAGTATAACTCTAGAATGACAACTTAAACCCATTTTAGTTTTTTCTTGAAAAAGCTTAAAGCAAAAAAAAAAAAAGCTTTCAAATCTCAGGATTTCTTTGTTTTTTGTGCTTGAAGTCCAAAGTGAAGTAGATGGCAAACACATTGAGATAATAAACTTTATCAAATTGTTTGAAGTCTAAAAATATACTATTCAGTGAGCTTTTCAGATGTGATGTCATCATTTGAAGTTCAGACCAACTTCAAAGATGCATCCTTGCAGAAGAGGAAGTGGATTTGAAATGATGCCTCCACCCCCTAAAGTCAGGTGCTGATAATAATGCACCATTTCCAAATTTGCACATTTTAATCCAGTACATATTGATTTGCCAAAATGTACGACAGTTTTCAGTTTTATGCAAGCAGTTGTACTCCAAATGTTTTTTTAATTTTATTTTTTTATTTCCTGCACTATCTCCAGTATGATGATCTAAACTTAGTTGAATCCTCAAAGGCTTCCATCAATACAACTGGACTTCCTTTTCTTAGTTCTTGAAGACGCTTCCATCCAGAAACCTTTGTCAGTTCATCTTCAAGAAAAGGAAGTCCATTTAGTTCGATTGAAGCCTTTGACAAAAATTCCCAGTTGTGCATCATACCAGTCAGCATCCCTGTGTGTTCTCTCAGTTTGAAAATCAGTGGTTTTGTTTGTTTTTGTGTTGGCCAGCCTTCACGCGGAGGAACATACTAACTGTTATGCTTGTTATCATTTTGTAAAAATTGTTACACACCTGCTTGAAAGCTGTGGGCTAGTTTTCTTTCTTGTTTTTGATGCCTTCAGATCAGTTATCAGAGTATCGAGTCCTCGGATCCGAGCATTAACGTGCCTGGTCCACGCCGTACTGTGTCCAAGCTGAGGAATGAGACCTACCACATGTTCTCGGGCCTTCATCCTGGAACCACCTACCTGGTCTCCGTCCGTGCCCGGACCACCAAAGGCTTCGGCCAGACGGCGCTCACTGAGATCACCACCAACATCTCTGGTGAGTCTTTGTACCAAGGGTTTACATGTGGGTGTGTTGTTATCTTCCTGTCAGTGTGCAGTTGCTAACTAGTCATTGCTGTCTGGAGAAGATACAGACACAAGTTTTGCAACAACTGCAAGCGTTGGATCATTTTTCCCACTGTTTTATGAAACTGTAATTGTAAGAAAGTATAAAAGTGGTCCATGAAGGTTCTGATGTTTGTTTTTCTGCTGTTTGAAAGAAACCCAACTGCTTTTTTACGTACTGCAAAAAAATGAAGCCCGTTATACCGTAAGTTTTGTAAATTTCAGCTGAATTGCTTCATGAGATATTAACACGTCTGTTTGCAGCTTCTGAAGAATGTTGTACTGACTGCTAATACCAAGTTTTCATTAACTTTGGGTCATTGCATCTAAAGATGGACCCCAAGGAGTATTTTTGGGTCACGCCTATACATTTGATTGCCTCATAACTTTGAAACACTTATCCAGAATAAATTGCAGCAAGGTCATTTTACTGTCGAGTTTTTGAAGATAGCAGTTAAAGTACCAAGTATTAAATCCTGATTCATACTTCTGTGTAGCAGCTACACATGTACGCTGCACAGAACCCCTTCGCTGTCACTGTGTAATCTCACCACCAACCACTAGGTGGCAGTGTGGGTTTTACGTCTCAGTGCTGAGTTTCCTTTAGTCTACTTTCTCTCTATGTAGCTCAGGAATAGCAACAGAGGAAATAAAGTGCATTTAACGTGAGTTGGAGTTGATACATGTTGGGCATTAGTCATTTTTCCAGATGTTGCAGCAAGCTATCGTTCTACCCCTCTTGAAAACGACAAAGAATAAATAGTGGCGGGAAATTCGCAAAGCAATGAAGAACAAATCTACCAATCATATTTTTTGTGGTCCAGTTTGGTGCAACACATTTGGAGAGAGATGCTACACCATAGCTACGTCGCAGAGTTCACACCTACGCCGTAGCTACGCCTACGCCGTAGCTACACCTACGCCGTAGCTACACCTTTGTTTTAACACAGAAGCATAAATCAGCCTTAAGTATCATAGAAAATATAAAGCAGGAATGGCTGGTTGTTATTCGGAAGCTTAAATTAAATCAATGGGGGAAAAAATTGTTGTAGCTTGTACTGTTTTCTGGATGTAATTCAAATTATGCATTTTCTTATTATAGCGCCACCTCTAGACATGTCAGATAAATATCATTTTTAGAGATACCAGGTTTGGTGCAGAATGTGTGTTTTTGCTGCCCAGATATCTTTAGGGGTGGTGCAGAAAAATAAAAGCTTTTGTATTTTTGTTCTTTTTACAAAAAGAACGTTTTAGCAGCTCTGCTGCTAAAAATCCTAAAACTGCAAGACTGTTGTGTCAACAGCAATGAAAAAGGAGTAATAACTTGTAACTTTCTGAGAGGTTTTGATAGAATTACTCGTATACTTTTAAATCAAACAAAATTATCTTCAGGCTCCCTAAGCCAAGCAGCTCTAAGGTGCACGCTGGCTTTTGATTTGATGGAGTTCAGCTTGAGTGGCTTTGGTGAAAACAGCTTTTGTTCACATCTCCATCGTGAGCGATTATCATTCAGAGGCTCCTCGACAGTTCAGAAATTAGTGAGCAGTGTTCAAGCCGTGTTCATGAGGGAAGAGGCTGCAGGTATGGGTCCTGAAATCTGCTCCTCATGTTCTGGGAACGGGAAACATTTTCCTCTCGATTGGGCGTCAGCAATTTGTGTTCACTGATTGTGTTTACTATGAACAGCGATTGTGATGTATTCCTGTAAAACATGCAGGGGCCAAATGGAGATTTTAGATTTAAACATGAAGAGGTGCTGAAAAGGGAGAGTCTCCTAAATTGGTCCGGAGATGACTTCTTTCTCTTACCGTGTGGACAAAAATACTGGATAAATCTGTTACTCAGGTTTTTCAGAGTTCCTGAATTTGTGTTTTAACACGGGGCCAGTTTTTTTTTTTCTTTATTATTATTATTACTTTTTAGATGGAAAACAGGGCTTGAGCTTTTTTATTTGCTTTGATATTGTATTGGGGAGATTTTCAGCTTTTCCAAACAGTCACATTCAAAGTTAAAATGGAAAACTGGGTATCATCGAGAGCAGGTAAAAGGTTTTTCAGTTTTTTTTTAATTGTATGTTTGGCTACTGTTGTACCAGATTTGGCAATTTGCCCGTTAAAAGGTAAATAACGATGACCAGCTGCTGCTAATCACCAGTGCTTGGTAAACTGGCCATCAGCAGGTGTGCAGACTAGAAAAGCAGTTTGATGGGCTGGAGCATTCAGGTATGACCAGTGGTGGCCTTGGATGAAAACCAAAACTAGAATTTCAGCAGAAATGCTGTTGAACACAGAGGTGGAGAGCGGTGCCGTGCATGAGCGAGTCCAAAAGAACACGTTTACTGAACACATTCATTTTTTGAGAACGATGAGCTGAACACAACTTACTCTCGAAAAATGAATTTGAACGTGAACACAGTCGTTGTGGAATGTTTTCATTGTAAGGCGAGTCATGGTCCAGGTCGCACTCCTTCAAATATCTTTACTCAGCACATGAATAATTTCCGTAGTAACCTAATAACCATCTGCTAGGCCTACAAGTTAGCACTAGCCTACATCACCCATCTGACACATCTCACAAACATATAACAACACGTCCTGGCAACAAACTCGCAGCTGATCTCGATCAACTGATTATCAGAATGGCAAGTGAAAGCAAAAGCAGAGATGGCAGTATACTTTTTATATTTCTAGTGAATATACTAATAAAGATTCCGACAGGAAAAACTTGACTTTCATGTGTAAATTGTGCCCACCTGCCCTGAAAAAACAAGTTCAAACATCTGGAGCTGAAACATCCAGCCAGCCTCAAACATTTCCTGAACTCCCTGCCAAAAGCCCAGTATGATCCAACCTACGTTGCTTTTAAGCTTTCAAGCCAATGATTTCCCAGCAACTGGTAGACAAAAGCATCCTGTAGACCCAAAGGGTTATTTTCTGATGTTCAAATGTAGTATGACACACACATTTGTTAAGCTGCCCAAGTAATATTTCAGCTTTTGGAGTTTAATTTAATTTTGTATATAAGAAATAGTCCTACCTCTAGCTGTAAGGTGACAGAAATGCTCTTCTGTCACACTGAAGAATGTCATGTTTTTTAGTTGTTTTGTCTTCAGCTGTTTTGTTTTCAATCTTTTTATTACAATTTTCAGCAAATTGAAGTTATTTTTGAGAAAGAGCATTGGTGCAACACACAAATAAAACCATCAAATGAAAAGCCTCTTGTCCTCTTTCTACAAATTTAAAAAAAATCTAAACAATTTCATTATAGAATATTAGTTCAAATTAATAATTTAGGGAAATGATCATTGTTCTGTTGCATTAATGGACTTTAATTGACACTTATAGATTGTACTTTATGACATGGGGTATAATATGTAGGCCTAAAATTATCTTTGACATTCTCACCTCTCACACTGAAAATCTAAAGTGAACTGAACTTTGAACTAGGTCATGAAAAGGATGAACTAGCACAACACTGGTGGAGAAGGGAGGACGAGGGAAGTTTGTGTTTTACTGGCCAATATCCTTGCACTCATTTCTTTTCTTCGCTTGTCTCTCATTCCTGTCATCCAAGACCCCCAACTGGTCAAGACAGATGGCCCTAAGTCTTGTTCAGATAGAGGCCCGTTATCTGTCTTAATTAGTTTTTGGGTTTTTTTACTGTTCACTGTCATCTTGTGCTTGTTTGAGAATCGCACCAAATTGCAGATTTGGTCGAATCTCTTGGGTTCCTTAGCTAGGCTTTTTTTTATGATTTGGCATTTTATGAAATTGATGATCCCTGTGATGGACCGGCGACCTGTCCGAGGTGCACCACAGCCTGGGATACACTCAAGCTGACCCCTGTGACCCTGCACAGGGATAAATGAGTATAGATAACTGATGGATGAATGGACAGATGATTGTTTGGTCTATTTTGGATCTTGTTGTGATTTTTTGCAATAGAAGTAAAGGTGAATTTAAGTGAAATAACACCATTTTTTGAGTGTTGTTTTGCAGCCACAGAACCTGGACTATGGTGTTAATACAGCACCATACATACTGAGAGCCAAAATCTAAAATCTGAGAACCAAAACCCAGAATCAAAGAGGCAAAACTGAGAAAAAATAACCTAGAAATGAAACTGTAAATGAGAGTTCCAAAACCATTTCCATTTTTAAATGGTGAAAACTGGGAGAAAAGTCCTGAATAAAAAGATGCATAAACCTTTTTCCTCATTGTCTGATGATGAATAAGACTAAACCTTTCCTGTTTTAGGTCAGTTAGGGTTAACAAAATTATTTTGATTTGCTAAACTCCAGAATAATAAAAGATTATTTTTATTACTTTCTTGAAAGTTAGAAGTGTACATACACCAGTTTACATACAGATTACTATTCCTTTGAGCAGTTTGAGAAAGTCCAGATGATCATGAAGCTTCTGAGGTTAATTTACAACATTTGAGTTAATTTGAGGTGTAGGTGTATTTTAAGACACACCTCAAACACACTGCTTCCTTCTTTGACGTTGTGGAAAAATCATAAGAAATGAGCCAAGATATCAGGAAGAGAACTGTGGACCTCCACCAGTCTGGTTCATTCTTGGCTTCAGTTTCCAGATGTCTGAAGGTTCCATGTTCATCTGTTCAAACATTTCTACTCCAGTAGAAATAACATGAATATCCACAACAACTGCTGAAGATCCTGCTGAAACTGGTAAGAGAGAGAAACCAGTCCTGGATCCACGTGGACTGAGAGACCACTAAGTCAGGAAGAAATTACCGCAAAAGAAAAAAAAAGACTGATTACAGGTTGTTACAAAGAGCCTCAATTCTGGAGACATGTCCTGTGGTCTGAACTAAACTGTTTGTTCATCACGACCATCATTACATTTGGAGGAAAAAGCCTGAGAACATCATCCTACTGTGAAGCACGGGGGTGGCAGCATCATTCTGTGTTCACTAAATAGATGACATCATGAAGAAAGAACATTATGTAGAAATATTGAAGCAACATCTCCAGACATCAGCCAGGAAGTTAAAGCTTGGACACAGATGGGTCTTCAGATGAACAATGACTCTAAACATACCACCAATTAGCTCCAAAGTGGTTTAAGGTCCATGTTCTGGAGTGGACATCACAAAGTCCTGATCTTAGTCCTGTAGAACATTTATGTTCAGAGCTGAAAACAAACCTGACTCAGTTCCTCCAGTTCTGTCAGGAGGAATGGACCAAAACTCCAGAAACTATTGAGAGGAGCTTCTGAAACCCAGAACGTTTCATCCAAGAAATCCAGTTTAGAGACGACAACACCTGATACTGAGGAGACTGATGGAACCTTCTGACTTTGAGTGAAAACCATAAAAAATTCTCAAAAAAAGAAGAACGCTTTCATTATTTTCATTAATCAGCAAGTAGAAATAATTTTGGTAATCCTAACTGACCTAAAACAGGAAGAGTTTATTATAATTTAATGTCAAACAGTGAGAAAAAAGTTTCTGTCTCTTTATGCAGTGTATTTATATTTTTTGTCAACTATTTAATTTTTACAGTGCAGCCTCAAACTGCATTTAAAGCCTGCATAAGATACAAGTCATCAAATATGCTCCATATAAGATTTAATATTGGCTTGAAGGCTTTCTTTGTCATGACCCCATGCTGTGAGTAATGCAGCCTTTTCTCCATTCTTTACTTTGATCCGTAACTGCTCCATCTGGTTTTTAAATGGAGGCCAATGTGGGCTCAGAGCCTGCAGTGTATATACAATACAGCCTACACCATCACCGTTCTCTCCTGGCTATGCTGTCAGAGGAGCCGTGCGAGCAGCCAGCTCCTGCTCCATTTTGGTAGCAAGCATGAAATTGCAACGCTGTACTATTAGCCTTTTGATAATTCACTGGATTTAACCACCTAACCTGCAATGCTTCTCGTAGCAGCTCCATGTAGTGCAGACCTCAGCTGTTTGTGTGTATGTATGTTTTTTTCGGATGACGGGTCACACAAGCAGGCTTTTACGACAAGTAACACCACCCTGACTCAGAAGGTAGAAAGGCTCGCCGCCTCTGCTCCTTTCATGTGAGTTTTATCTGTGGCTCTGGTGGAAGGCCATTTGCTTCGCTACACACTCCAATTAATTCACTTTCTGTAGTAAACAGAAACTGAACACTCAACCTTATTGTCCCCAGAGCTTTGCTTAGGTTGTGCAGCTTTGAGATGTGTCCTAATTATACTACAAGAGCCTCTTGCTTTCTGTGTAGTTGGCTGCTGTTTCTAGTCATCATCAGTCAATGGCGCTGTGTGGGAGGCCTCCACACTCTAGTACGCTACGGACATGTGTGGGTAATGAATAAAGATAGCGCTCTCCATCTTCTCATGAGGGATTTTGCAAAATAAAAAAAGTACTTAAATATCCAAGTAGAACTGCATACTCTGTTTAAACTCCCACATCTGAAAGGCTAACCAATGCTTCCCTGGAAATAAACTACTACGAGTTTTCTTCTGCAGCATTTCAACCTTATTTCTTTTTTTTTTTTTTCCTCAGCGCCGGTGTTTGACTACGAAGACATCCCCTCTCCGCTGAGCGAGTCGGAGAACACCATCACCGTATTGCTGCGTCCTGCCCTGGGGAGAGGAGCTCCTGTCAGGTACGACTAATACACGCCTCGCACCGACGTCGACACGCATTCAGGGCTCTTACACGCTGTGATATTTATAGCTGCTGTCAAGAAAGGTCTATGAAACATCAGGATACAGAAGTTCTTAAGCCTTGGAGCTTTGCAGGTAGCATTTTCAAAGGGAGCTATTTTTAAGATTTAAAAAAAAAAAAAAAGTTTTGAGGGCCTCCTAGGTTTGAAGATATGCCATTAGATGAGATTTACAGGAGAAGAGAGCTGTCCCCCTTTGTCTCATGTAACTTCAGCTTTGAATACTGCTGCATTCACTGTGCTGTACCTTGGATTTACGAACTTAAAGGCGACCTATTACACCCCCTTCTTCAGCAAGTTAGAATAGGTCTATGGGCTACACCAAACTTTCACATTCACCAGCTCTATTCTTGCCAGTTTCAGTCCCTTTCAGAATCTGCCATTTAAGGGCTCTGCCACTTTAATGCAATAAGCTGTTGATGGCCACGCCCTACCTAGGCTTATTCCATGACCAGAGAACTCTGGGTAATGTAGTATTTCCATGCAGTCACGTTAAAAAAGTGATGTTATCTGATCAGGCCAGCATTATGAGCGACCTCAGGGCATTAACAAATTATTGAGCTGTAGAAGACACTCATCATCAGTGATATTGTGTCTTTTGGGCCCACTTGTATGTTCGTGTTTTGCCATTTAGAACAAACTAAACGTAGCCACCAGCCCCGCATCCGCCCGCAGTAGCTGACATCGCAAATGCAGCATACAGCCGACCGAGCTATTCCACAGCTCGCCAGCCTCCAAAAGCAATGTCTGCTGAAATGTTTCAGCCTCACTTTATAATGCCGGGGTCCGCAGCGGACACAGATTGACAACCTCCGGGTCTGGAGCGGGCTGCTCCAGACCCCGGAGCAGTTTGGCATTATAAAGTGAAGCTGAAACAAAGTGCAATGACTTGCAGCCAACAACATAACATTTAATGTGTGACTTGCCTTTGTTCGTAGCCATGGCATTGGTGCTCACAAAAACAGCAGATCTTCTGCTAATCTACTGGGTGGGTGCTCTGGGAGGGGTTGATAGGTGAGGGGTGGTGCCAGTGTGGGTTGTCCCTTAACTGATGTCACACCAGGGGAGGAAACTAAATGGCTCATGATTCCTGACACCAAAATCGTTCCACTGATTCACAGAAAATGGATGGATGGTTTCATGTTTGTAGGAGCAGGCGAGACCTAAATGGTGATACGAAAGGACACTAAAAGTAATTTTTACATAATAGGCTCCCTTTAAAACATGAATTTTCCCTTGTTTTAAACTGCAAAATGAAAATCATGAAACGCCAAACTGAAGGGCCGACTGCTAAAGGAATGTGCCAACTGCATCAGTTGCTTTTGGACTCAGGTTTTGTCCCTTATACATGGAATGAGTCAACCATTTTAGCAATAACTAAGACCACAAAAGCTATAATCCCCAAAGATCATAGACCGATGCCCTAAATATATGCTAAATACACATGCGAGGAACAAGTCTACTGACCTTTTCAATTGCAGACAAACTGGAATCACTCCAGTTTGCTTATTAAACACAGTGTGGAGTGAAAGAGGCCTGCTTGACCCGTCTGGACACCATCACCAAAACATCGAGCGATCACACTCTTGTTCCAGGACTTTTCCTCAGCTTTTAACTACAGGTTAACCCCACCTTGGTTCAGTGGATCAAAGATCAGTCAGTCCCTCTGGAGTGTCTCTAGAGAGCTTCACATGACAACAGAGCAGCAGTGTTGTAGTCTGGATGGTAAACTAATAAGATGACTGCAGCGGAGGAACCGCGGTTGTTTGATCTGCTGTTTGTCATTGATAGTGGAAGCTTTGACTTCCATGACGATCTACCAAGATATTGGTTGAGCATTTGAGTTTTGATTCTTCTCAGATTCAAACTCCAGCAATTGTTGGCTTCCATTTAATTTGTCACTTTATGCCTCCTTGTTCGTACCGATAACCAACTGCATGCAGAGGCAGTTTTAAAAGAAACCAGTGGTCTCACCGCCTGGACGAGGAGCTCCTTCTCCCCCCGACAAAAATTATTTCAGCGCTACTTCAACTTATAAATCACACTGACGCCATGTCGTAAGTCCCCGCCATTAAACTATATTAGGACTCCATAAAATTGAACCAAACCTGCCAGAGTTGCCAGGTGTCCAGAAAGGAAGCCACAGTCAGAGAAACAGCTTCACATCTTTATCATGTTTATCATCGATATGTTTCCAACTATGAGTATGGAAACATGAAATACATCCACAACTACAATAGACAATCAGATTACCAATACTGCATTTGAATGCATATTTACAGAAAGACAACTCAAACTCGCTTATAATAATCCGACATGGTAACCATGGTAACAGTGTTATGTTGAGTTAGCCGGACACTAACTAAGATGAACGTGCATGAACACAACAGGCATCGTCCTTTGTTTGCTCACCAGTACATACTTTATTTCGTAATAGACGTAAAAGCCAGGAGAATATTTACGACGATTGTAACAGACAATTCTGCTTCTCAACCAAAGAGGGTGCCAAAGAGCACAGTCTTACATAGTGTTGCTTTAATTACAGAAGTCCCACAAAAATGTGTTATATTGCTTAATTCTCCATCCACACAAACAAGATAACCTGCAACATGATATACTTCTCAAATATGGACAGACTCCAACAGACTCCCTCATCACATCTCTCGCACATTTCTAAAACTAAGAGTCTGTGCCGCTGCAGGAGGACCGTGTAATACTACTCACACACTGCTACACCCACTGCAGATCCAGGGGCAGGAGGTGGAGCAGGTGGAGGCCTTCAGGTATCTGGGCATTGAGGTGGACAAACAAACTATCATTTTCTACCCATTTTATCTACATTTAAAAAAAGACCCTGCTGAGAAAACTAATTGGTTTCAGTGTAAGCAAAACTGTTTTGACACTGGTTCTGAGTCACTTTCTCACCTACAATAGTTCATCTTGGTGCACCTGTCTCTGCTTAAAGACAAATCTAAACTGCCACAGGTCATCAGGCATGCAAGCAAAAGTAAGAGGCAGCACTCTCTTTCAGATCTTAGATCTCCACCCTGATGCAGTCAGACAGAGAGCCTCGTCTGTCCTACATGATCCCTCACATCCACAACTCATTTCAGCTCCTCCCTTCAGGCCGTCGCAACAGGATCCCCCAGCAAGGACAAATCACTCGCTTTAACTGCCGTCAACATTATTAATCAAGAATTATGGACTCATTTTTTTTTTTTTTTATTGGCATACCCGCACTTTTTAACATTTTTTTACATATATTTTAAATGTTTTTAACTTTTTAGAGCCACATTGAAGACACATCCACTGTTTTTGCATTGCAGAATAAAGTGATTGTGATTCAAAGTCTTATTAGCAGTTAGCTATTTTAAGAAAGAAATTAACAAATAATGCTGTATCAGTACTTTTTCTAATGTTTAATGTCCTATTTAAGATATCCAGCATTTATTTTTTTAGTTTCATAGGTTGTATTAGCAGCATTACAAAAATAAACATACTGACATTGATGAAAACTTGGCTACATGTACAACAGATTATAACATTAAAGAAATATAAACAGAAAAGAGAAGAATACTTTGTTGTTCACTTCTAACTTTCTGTGCAGGTATAACCTTTATTTAAATGGCACCTCTAAACACAGCTACAACTCAAAGTGCTTTCCACAATAAAACAAAACATAAAAACAGCAATATATGAAATATAATATTAATTATTGTGGTATGTTCGCACTGGATTAGTATTACCTGGGGACCTGTAGTAAATGTTAAGTTACATTCGAACGTCTGTGTTTTTTATTATGCATTTAGGAAAAAAATAAAAAGTGAGACACCGGACGCATGACGAGACCCTGAATGTAATTGTGGTGTTGGGTCGAGCCACATCATAAAACAGTAAAATGATCACTTGAGCGAGACATACAGTATGTGCTGTTGTGGTGACCGTAAACAGTAACTGGCACTTTGGTCGTAATAAACAATTACAGTTTTTCTTGGCGCATGCAGCCATGCAAGTCATCGCCTCCTTCTGCTGCTCTGAACTTCTCCACGTGAAGCATAATGTTGACAAACAGCATCTGTGGCTGTAATCCTGTAATAGACGTGTCATTCAGAACTCAAGAAAACAATGAAAAAATCATTTTCATTGTAGAACAAACAGTTTTGTCGTCAGCGTACTGTTTCATGTGACTGATGGGAATACATTGATAAAAAAATATATATTTAGGGATTAATTACAGGAAGCAAGGACATGTGGCACATTTGGACAATATGATGACTCTATTACAACTCACATACAGCACATGTATGGTTTGATGTTTTATCCATCCATCCATCCATCCATCATCTATACCCGCTTTGTCCTGTGCAGGGTCACGGGGGTCTGCTGGAGCCTATCCCAGCTCACTTTGGGCGAAAGGCAGAGGTGTTTGATGTTTTATGATACATAAAAGGAAAATAAAACATGTGTTGGTGTACAGTTTTTTCCTCATACAATGTATCCAAGTCACAGCAGAAGACTCAGCGAGCACGATGCTGTTTTACTTTGAAGTAACGGACAAATATGTTGGAGCTTCTGTGTAGGTAGATCAGCTGAAACACTGTGAAAGTACTAAAGCCCCACATCTTCTCTTTCAGTGCCTACCAGGTTGTAGTGGTGGAAGAGGACGGGTCTCGTCAGGTGAGGAGGAGGGAGCTGGGCAGCGTGGACTGTTTCCCGACTCCAAACTCGCACAACGAGGCCCAGGCCAAAGGGGCCCCACATTACTACACAGCTGAACTGGCCCCCAGCAGTCTGCCTGAGGCCACACCTTTCACTGTGGGGGATAATCACACCTACAACGGCTACTGGAACAGTCCTTTAGACCCCACCAAGAACTATCTCATCTACTTCCAGGCTTCCAGCAACTTCAGAGGGGTAGGAACCATGACGATACTTGTGGAGGTTTTTGATCCTGCAGCTCAGACGCACCGGGCCTCACTCATGAAACGCGAGCAGCGTAGATTTGTGCGTAAATTGTGAGCAGGCGAAATTTACACTTTTTCGCATTCACGAACTGTGAGTAGTTTCAAGTGCACAGAAATGTCAAGCGTTCATTTTCAGACTTTGCAACCTCAAAAAATTCAGATACCTTTAAAACATCCATTATAAACATCAGAATGGCCATGAAACAAGGTCCTCCAGTGCTGAGATCCCTGTTGCAGCTGGAGCTACTTGGACACACGAGCTGATAACTGAATTATTACATACAGGTGGTTTTGTTGGACCGGCACTGGTAGTCAACTTAAATACTGGATGATAACATGTAACGAGCGCTGTGAGTAAGTTGGTTAGATTTATTTTATTGGAGCTAAAATCAAAGAAGAAAAACTTTTTTTTTTTAACACATCATAAAATAATATTAGAACCTTGCCTCTGCTGTTGGACCATGGACCTGTCCATATGGGTACCAGATCAGCTGTTGTTTCATCTGAACACAGACAATGCAGCTGTTTTGGTGATTTAGAGAAATGCTCACACACCCGTACACCTCCTGATGTGGTTTCTGGGCAGAGATTTATGCTAATTAAAGAGCGAACCACCATGTTACAATCAGTCAGAATTCATGAACAGACATGAACGTGCTCTTTAGAACAAGCCTGAGTTTTGTTGGTGAATCTGGACTAGATTTAGCCTTGAAATCCGATAGGAATTGATAGGAAATTAGACTTTGCAAGTCCATCTAGCTAACGTTTGCTGAAGCTCATTAATTATGTCCAAAAGTCCTGGGGAGCGAATCTCTACAAGGATCAGTCTGTGCTTGTAGAGACTCTCAGAGTGGCTTTAAGTGATGACAACGCAGCTGAGACGTTGTAGTTTGGATGGTTAACGGTGGTTTGAATTGACTTTGACATTGATAGATGGATTCTTTTGTGTCGCTCTGACTACGGCTTCCTCGTTGCTCTGATTGGTTGTAGCTCCAACCAACTACTGCAGAGGCAGTTTGAGAAGCAACAACTGGTCTTCCTGGATGAGAAGGTCCTGTGGCTCACTTTCAGACCCTACATCTGTCCAGATGTGGCTCTGATCCATCAGGATAAAACAGGTTGAATTATAAGATTTCTTGAATGAGGTCGCTTTTTTTTTTCTGTTTCATTGAACTTCAAAAGTTTCTTTATATTAAACAAGTCAGAAATCAGGAGGCCGAGTCCAAGAGCTCAGTTATCAATGGAACATATGTGTTTTTGCTTTAAAAGGACTTTCTCCATCCAGTTATCAGGTTGGCTCATCGTATTTAAGTTCTTCCACAGAGTGAAAAAGACTGGAAAGGAACTCCTCAGTGGTCATTTTTGTAGCTACTTTCAGAAGCACTGAGTTATTAGTCCAGTATGAAACCTAAATCTGGCTTTTCCTGCAGGTACCAGCACCATCTAGATGAATGGGTCATCAAGAACCAGAAAGCGGTCCCTCCAGGAATATGAGATCTTACGATCGCAATAATTAACACAAATTCAACCAAGGTTCACAATATATGCAGAAGTTTGCAACATCTCTGCAATTTATGGCACTCAGAGGCCATTATTAACAGAGGGCAAGGATTTTAATAAGCAGTATAAAATTAAAGCTGCAAGATAGTTCAGTTTGTTCTTCTCTCAAGGTAGTTATGTCTTCTTTCTGTTGTAAGAAATATCACCCTTTTTAAACATAAATAAATAAATGTATTGCAATGAATAAAATGCATTTTATATGCACTCTGTCTTTACAGGTTTGAGTTTTACAGATTTTCCAGCTAATTCTATTTTAAAGATTGAGACTACATTTTCGTTTTGTCTTTAATAAATTATTTTTTTCAATTTATGCCTTAATTTGCTGCAGACATTCACATATAAATCTCCACAAATTGTACTGTAATTTTTGTAAAAATATAAAAAAGTTGCGGCAAAATCAAGCATTTCTGACAGCAAAAATCATAAATAAAACTCCGCAACATGCTGGAGGGGCTGCAGAAAGCCATACCAGGGTTCAGCTCAAAACAACACTCTTTATTTATCAGTGAAATATGTCTCTGTTGAGTTTTTCTCCATCAGCAACTTTGCTTGTTATTCTTCTCACGTAACACAGACACAAGTCAAATACCACAACAGAAACAAACATTTTCTACATTTGAATTTTAGAAGACACATTACGCTGAGGGAGAAAGAAGACGAAGAAATAAAAATAAATGAGGCTACTTTGATAAATTAGATGTTTGCTGTGGACCATGAGCTGCTGTTGGTGTGAAACGGCTCTTTAAAGGCACACTTAGTGTACTCAGGTTGTTTGAGGAACATATAGAGCAACAAACAAACTTTTACTTTTCCAAGAAACTTTTCTTACCGACATGCTGTGCAGAAAAAGCTAAAATAATGAAAATGATTTGCTCATGTCTCCCCCTCTGTTGCATGTATAATTAGACAGTTCTGCTCACTCTTTGGCATTTTGGATTGTAGATGGAAATGATTTGATCATTGATCCACCTCCAGGTTGGCAAAATATCCGTATGCTCATTTAAATGGAAATGGTTCACTTTCTCAGCCACTGTCTTTTCTTAGCAACGAGTAATGAGCTAAAAATTTTACGTAGCAACCCGTTCTCTGCTTGCTAGTTTCAAACTGTTAAAACAGGTGTTGGTGGTTTATTTTAGCGCTCAGTAATTAATATTTGTTGCAGATATGAATTTGTTGCTCTCCATGTTTCATGACAGAGATGAAGCGGTGCTCTGTGTTCGCCTGAGGTCTCTGTGTCTTTGCTCCTCAGCACAAACAACAGTGACAAATCCTCTTAAGGAAATCATCATCCAGAACTCAACCTGCCAGAGCTCCAGGATTTCTGGATTTTATGTAAAAAACTATTTAAATTACATTCTGTAATGTCGGAGGTGTCATCAGGTGTCACCTGTGTCAGTTTCCCCAAACTATCAGGAGTGTTTCAGTGTAAAGCTTCAGTTTTAGGGCTCATTTTACAGTTTAGGTTCAGGCTTTTCATTCTCATCAAACCTGTCAAAGACGATGAAGCTGCACACAGATTATCAGAGACGTGTGTTTTTAGTACAAAAGTCTCAATTCTATGATAAAGGTTTCATTATTCTAACTGTGAATTTTACAACAAAAAAGATGTGATATTGTGAACAATTTTTTTTTTTTTTTTTTCATTTTACAAAATTGTTTTTTAATTTGTAATTATAAAAGAAGAATTTTAGTACCCGTTTTAATTTTTTTTTTATTTTATTTTTTTATTTATTTATTTATGTTTAATAACTTGGTGGAGGAAATGTTTAAGAACGTAAAAAATAACCAGCCCTTTAATGGTAACCATGGTGATGAAATAAAGTGATGGAGAGACAGGTGCAAAATATCAGGGAGTTAAAGATGTGGAAAAATACGAGATGAAGACAGAAGTTAAATTAATGACAACAGAAAGAGACACAGACGGGAAGACGAGACTCACAAGACCAAAAACCCCCAAATCCACCACACAGACCTAAATGTTAACGGTTTATGTTATTCCATTCAGTTTTATTGATATAATGTCTCAACCCAACACAAGATGCTTGACGTTTCTCAGAAACCCAGAGTCTGACCCGCAAACATGAGCTCCCTCTCAGGAAGAAACCTAGACCAGGACCTGTATCAGTTTAGGGGGGCCCTTCTGCCGAAGACCAGACGGGTATTACAGAATTACACTGGAAAGACGAGGAGGAAATGACGGTTTCATGAACGTAGTTTATTCTGTACGTAAAGCATCCTCTCAGTTCACCCGTGCTCTCCTGACACGTGGTGCAACCACTCTGAAAGCCTTTTTTATGTGTTCAAGAAAAATAAAAATAAAACAACTTCAAATAAAAATTATGGAGATTTTTACTGGGATTGGTGGACAACCAGTCCAGACCAGGCCAAATACACACATGGGGTTTCTGTGCACAGTTCAAGATTTGGTTTTTGGTAAAAAAGTGAGTTCAGCGTCTTCCCTGAGAACACGGCAACACTCTTCCTGTGCCCAGTAAACCAAACCATCAAGAAAATTATTACATATTTCTGCATAAATGTGAGTTCAAATTTTGAAGTAGATAGTGAGAATTCCAGTTAAACTAAGTAGACAAAAATATTCTTCTTGGTAGTTTGTATCTTAAGGAAAATGAACAAATGTCCCTGACTTGTGCCTGCAAAAACGTGTGCAAATGTTTGCTTTCAGTCTTTGGAGTGAAGCATCACGTCTGTCGAGCCTTTCTGGGAGCTCTTGATCAGTCCTGCATGCAGACTTAAAAGGAGCTGAGCTCTTTCTTCCCTGCAGAGCTGCTTCCCTCCTGGAAGCTGATGGGTTTCATCACCTGAAGTGCTGGGTTTTAGGGCTTTCCTCTACATGTCTGTTGAACTGAGATCAAGAACAATCTGCTTTCTCTTGAGATGCAGCCTGTGAACCGCAGTCCTGACATTATTTTTGATTTTGCTCTTTTATAATTGGTTTATGCTTGTTAAAATCTTTAGTTCCAGCTTGTGGGGGAGGGGCCTCATGTGTGTTACAGTTCGCAGCGATTCAGCTCATTTAAATTCAGTTCAATAATACTTTACTGACCCTCAAACAGAAATTAGTTGTTGCAGTGACTCTTATTGATTAGGTTTCTTCGGAGAGAACATTTATTTGCCAAACCTTCATCACTCAGTAAACACATAAAAAACACATCCTGCTGTTAGGCCACCTTCAGAGACATTAGATGGCTTCGTAGTTTTCGTCTCAGATGTGCCACGCTGTGCTATTTCTCTGCAGTTTGAAGGTCAGTGATTGTAATGCAGTTTGTGCAGTCGAAAGCTCGACATAAAATTCAGATATCAGATATGAGTCTCATTGGCTGAAGAAAATCGGATACGGGTCACTTCATCCAGGTTGGTCAACGAGCAACGAGCATCAGTGTCCTAGGAAATCTCCTGATCTCATGCATCCCTTTGACCAACCACTGCCCACCCAACTCACAGATGTGTTACAATGGGTTCATGTTAGTCCTTTTTCTTTTTTTTACATGAGACATTTCAAACATTTTCAAGACACGAGAACACGAAGATGTTCAAGGTCAAGCTTTTGCAGCAATCTAAGGAAAATTCTCCAGGGTTGATAAATGTTGGAGCACCAACGTAATTATTTTAGAGATCAGAAGGTGTTCATACTTGATGAGCAGAGTCAGATTTGATGAAATGTGAACTGCCTCCAGAGGACGGGGATGTTCCTCTACAGTTCCACTGAGTTATACACTCATAACCACTTGCATTTCTTCTCTAAAAATCCAAAAGCCCACCTTGACATAGAAGAGCGCGGCACATGACAGACTGCCCGCTGCAGCTTTAATGACCCCTGGGGTTGGAGTCAATATGACTTATCTGTCACTGCGAGAGATGAGAGGAAATGAGTATCCACTTGGAACAGATTTCCAATTAAAAAAGGTAATTTGCTAACAGTTTTAGGTTAAAAGGTTTTTGACTCCAATCTCAGAGCATAGATTCGCATAATTGCCCATAAAGGCTGATTTAGCTTCCTTAAATCTTAATTTGGCAGCGTTTCCCTCCTTCAGGACGGAAGTGAGTGTTTTTGGGTGAAGTGCAGCCAGTCAGCGGACCCAGGCGACGTCTTTACAGATCGAAGCATGACAGAGGTGAACTAATATGACAGTGAGGTGGCGTCCGCTCAACACGCTCGATCATTTCTTTTAGCGCTGCGTCTGACCCCCTGTGTCCTACAGACAATGTTGTAGATTCTGGAAGAACTTATTGCATTTTCATGGTAATGAACCAAAATTATTAACTCGACCTTTTTCTCTTTTTGCCCACAGGAGACCAGAATAAATTGCATCCGGATTGCTCGCAAAGGTAATCACTTTTCTCAAGTGTTGAAGGTGCTGCATTTAACAGTTTCACTTCAAAAGATCTTCATCCTTTTATTTATGACTCAGTGTGATGATAATAATCTTTTCTGACTTCTCTCTGTGCCTTTTACACTTGAACTTATTGCCAAGCTGGACACCGAGGTGGTTTACAGCACAAAGTACAATAACAATAGTCTTGTTAAAGTTACAGAGACCTAAAGAGGGACAGGCGGTTTGGCTCTCCGTCCCAGACTTGAGGAAAAACTAAACCCAAAAAGATGATCCATCTTTCCAGGCTCCGAGGGTTTGTGGCAGAAACACATGCTGTTTTTTTGGCATTACAAATGTCAACGATGAAGAAGAAAAAGTTTATTGAATCAGTTATATCACGATTGGAGAGCATTTCTTCTCAGAAAGAAGATGAAAAGGAAACGGGGCTGGTTCCTGTGGAGGAGCTGTTTTTCTTCCTCTCCTGACTGGCCACAGCAAACCAAATGTGATAACAGCACCTGGCTCTGCTCCACTGATCTGATTTGTTGACGTCTGATGGATGTGACAGACAGTTGGTTAATCACAGTCATTTTTTGATTTAGTTTTCTCCTGATGGCTGAATGGGTGATCTCAGGTTATTAAAAGCATATTGCCATTTATGATGTTGTAAATTGCCACAAATATCTTTTGCTGAACAGCATCATGACTCCAAGTCAGTCAGACCTGCACTTGAAGATGCATTTTCATGGCATTGTAGAAAGATTAGTGAAGTCTACTGGTTTTGCTGATCTTCAGTCTTTAGAACTGGAGCCCTCAGTAAACCAGACGTTTCATTTAACACACCTGTTGGTTATTACTGGTTGATCTCAGATCACAGATGCTTGGAGCTGCAGAGCAGGGTGAAATAACAGCGAGAGAGCGCATGCTTTCTCTCTCTCTACTCTCTTCTGGACCAACTAGAAGGAGGGGCTGGTTCTGGGTTGGTGCTATGGCTGGTTCACAGCTGGTTCAACTGGAACATTAGAACTACTGGTTTGCTTTCCCATTTACAGAGAGCCAAGTCATTACTTGGTGATGCTTCTTCAGTTTGATTTAAACCTGAATGTTTCGGTATCAGTCAGTCGTTCTTAAAGCGGAACATTTGAAGGAATGTTCATTTACTTCTACGAGGTGTCATGTAGCGTGCAACGGCATATCAGTTATGGTACTATGCCAAACATCAACAGTTAAAACTGGTTCCCAGCGGACATCCCAGCAGCCGAGTCGAGCAACATGAAGAAATGTGACTGAGGAGGAGGCCAAACAAAAGTGGGTGGCAGTGCCTGATGCATCGGATTGAGTCGATTGTGTTGTCATGACCCGAACGAACAATCAATCTGACCACAACGCAAACATCTGGCTGGTATTTATGAAGGCCACTAAAACGTTCCCTTTGGTTGTGCTGTAATCAGAGTTGCCATGGTGATATGATCCACATGATTACCCTGCATAACCAGGATTCAAACCTGGGCCTCCCTCTTGGTAGCTCTGTGCCCTGAGCCAGGTACTGGCTGGTAGGTACTGGGAGGTACTGATGGCTTGATGCATGCTCATAGAAACAGTATTTATCCCCCCATAAACTCTTCATGCAGAACGACAAAGAACGATCACAAACACGGACCGCTGAAGCATCCAACCGCGTCCTTCCACTGCTACTTCCACTTCTCTTCCATCTGGAAACTCAGTTTTTTATTTTGCCCTTTTGAATCAGGTGATTTAGAGACGTCGATCAGCAGCCTGAGCGAAAGGAGGCTCCTACGTGGACAACTGTTTGACTTTTGTTCATTCCTTTTGTTAGTTAATTCGCTTTAACAAACGGGACTCAACAGTGGTAGGCACAGTTAGAATAACCACCTGTTGCTGTCCGCTGTCCTTGTCCTCAGTGGTGTTTTAGCACTGAAGCTACTGTCTGAGATGTTATTATCTGCTGTAATGTAATATAAAGCTGGTGTTATGAAGGTTTCTCCTCCTCCATCACGTTGAATCACCCCAGGCGAGTCTCTGGGTGATCTGCGTTGGGTGGTTCCAGGTCTCAGTCTAGAGCCCACTGCTCTAGAGGCTTTGGCATGGACTTGGTGTTGCTGGGAGGAAGCTAACGTGTCGGTCCACCATCAGAAAGACAGCAGAGGAAAGGTGAAAGCAAACATCTGTCTCTGATCTCAATCTGTTCCACCTGAATTACCATCGCTGACATTTAGCCAAGCCCCTGTAGAGCTGGGATAGGTTTGATATTCACAAGGCAGTTATGCTTCCTATCTTTCTTCCCTTCTTTTTTATTCCTCCTCCCAGAGAGACCAAGTGAAGAGGGATGCTTGCCGGAGAGAAACGTACACTGAAAAAACTGATATTAAGAGCTGCAAAAATGAGGGAAGGGAGAAGGACAGAGAGTGAAATGGAGTTTTTCTATCCATCCTCCCTCCTGAGTTCAGCCTGTGGTGCTCTAGAGGAAGGTGGCAGAGGAACTGGACGCCGGCTTTTGTGTGTGTCTGTAAAAGCATCATTAAAAAGTCATGTGTTGGACACAATACTAAAAACCCCCAGGATTCAGGAGCTTGCAGATCCAGCGGTTGTCTCCATGAGTCTCTCACAATGCTGTGGAGCAGTTCTGGAGCGTTCTTCATTACCATATGACTTCAGCTCATTGTGTGTGTGAGGAATTCACTTGGACACTGCTGTCTGAGCCCTGTTATATACTTACAGGCTCTCTGGACAGATCTATGGATCATGTGACCGGAGAGTTGGTCCAGTATTTACAGTCAATGGCTGTATCTAGTATTGGCCACGTTTTTCCTTTTGGGCTTAATTTCTCTGTAATAAATAGTGTTGCAGTTGAAAGTTCCTCAGTTGAGCCATGTCTGTCAGATGATTTTTATGATGAAATGACTCCCCGCGTTCAGTGCAGTGACATCAACAAATCACCGACTTGCATCATGTCACGTAGTGGATGTGCTGGAGGTGTTGCAGGATCCACTCGTATTGTGGTTGCGCTCCTATGAAACTACAAAAAAAGGTTCGCCCAGAGGACACACTGATGTTACATCCATCTTGAAGACGATGGAGAGGTGGCGTTGAGAGCGTTCCTGGCTCTTTCTCATTTCCTCTCACCAGCTTCCCACATGCACATGCTGCCAGCGTTGGCCCAGCCTCCACTGCTGTGGGCAAGCAATTTTTTTTTTTTTCCTGTTTAACACCTTTGTTTCATGCGATACTCGAGCCCTTTTTCTTCTTGTTTTTGTCCTCAGATGAGATATATCCTGCATTAGCTGGCAATGAAGAGTCTTCATTACCAATCAGTTCCTTTTTCTGCTGTAATTCGTTTCAGCTAAGCTCCTACAAAAGCATCACGTTCCCGTCACCTCCTGGAACAGTTGACATATCTGCTTCAAATCTGTTTGATGGCTCAATCCAGTCTCATCATACCATAAATGCCCAAACTGTCTGTCCATTTTTGCTTTTTTTTCAGATGAAAAGAACAAATTGATCAAATTGGAATAAAAGAAAAGCCGTTGCACAGCGTATCTTTTAGATTAACACTCTTTTAGACATTTATTCTTTGTTTCTGCTGCCTATATTTTCAGGTTTTCTATTAAAAAAACAGTGATTTAATTCTATAGAGGTCAAAGGAGACACCCACACACCCTTATTGGAGGCTTTTGGTCTTAGATGTCTGAAGGAGGTGTTGTAGTTTCCTTCTCTGTTTAAATTAAAGAGGTTACATATCAATAGATGGAATAAGAACTAGATGAATGGAACGGTCTGTTTTTTGTTTTTTTTTTGATTAAACGCATGAACCACTAGCAGCATTTGCTGAAGTGCTATGACATCACTAGTAATGCATTCATGGACAAGGCGCTTTAAAAAAAGACCTTTTTATATGAGCTTTTACTGAATGTTACAGATAATTGCTGCCTATTTTTCATGCGCCGTTTCAGGAAATGATGAATGATGGCATGTTGAGTTAGTCCACCATAAAATAAAATAAACTGCAATTATACTCCATGGAAATAACACAGGTCGCTGCGGTCCATTTGCTGGACATTTATCTGGATTTGCTTCTGTTTTTGTGGCACTGATGATGATGACGATGATGATTTCAGGCTTCTTTTACATGTAATTAATGAGGGATGTATGTATTTCAGTCCTGATCTTAACTACAGTGCAGGAGGTTGGATTATTTAGTGGAGGAGACAGAACGAATTGAAGCAAACGCAGTGCAGCTCTGCTCTAAACTGGATTTACCCGCATGAAACAGTTCTTCTCTCTGGGGGCCGTGCAGGATTCACATAGACCTCCTCTGTGAGCAGAGTCTCGCCTGATAAATCACACTGGTACACGGGTGTAACAAATTAGAATAAAACATAACACCCGCCATCTTTAGAGCAGCTCTGTTAACATCAGCGAGTCTTCTGTGGAGAGTTTTTTCTACAGTATCTGAATCTGAACAGACTGATTCAGGATCTGTGCTGCTTAGTTCACAGAGTTCCTGAGCTCTGCTTCAGCATTCTGAGTTTCTTCATGACTCGCTTTCTGAAACGGATCACAGAGTCCGAGACCTTTCTGAAGACTTGTCAGCTCTTTATTTCAGTCCATGTGGGTTATGTAGCCTGGTTCAGTACTTTATGTCCAGTTATTTGAAGAGGAAAGTATACCTGCTTTCTGTTTACTGGTTCTGTGTATCAGGACATTATAAACAATAATCTTGTTGTTGAATTGAGCTAAATAAAACATCAGTCAATACTTTAAATCATCCTTTAGCAGAGATGATGTGACTAAATCGCTTTAGGATGTTTTTTTTTTTTTATCTGTATCTTATCAGTCTGGCTTTGTCTCATCCTGATTCCTCTGTCGTCAACTTTTCGTCACATCTCCGTCTTCCTCGCTGCACAGCTGCCTGTAAGGACTCGAAGAGGGCTCTGGAGGTGTCCCAGCACTCCGAGGACATGGGTCTGATCCTGGGGGCCTGCGCTGGAGGTCTGGTGGTCCTCATTCTGCTGCTGGGGGCCATCGTCATCATCGTCAAGAAGGGGTGAGTGGCTCTGAGCACGCTCTTGTTGGATTGTTAAACAGTTCTGGTCTCAGGTGTTACTGGTCCATCCAGAGAACTTAATCCTTCTCTTTCCACTTGGCAGCCAGACTCTGCTGAGGAAAGCATCTGGCATTAAGAGTAAATTACAGCCAGAGCATTCATGCTAAACTCCCCCACCACTGCCACAGCCAAGCTTTTGTGCTCATGTCATCGTTTAATGTCAAGGTCTGTGTGTTGGCTGAGCAATTCAAATTTCAAATTCAGCCTGCTCATGCTGGAGTCGCTGGCCACGTTCCACTTGCAAATTACCTCTGTAGACGATTGCACCTGCAGTGCATTCGTCCTCCGCTCGCCGGGCAATGGCAGAGCACTCATCTGAGTGTGAAATACTTCATCAATGGGCATGTTATTCCATTCCCCACTCAATTACAAGAGGCGAGCAGCTGTGAGGTGCCAGTAGATGGACAAGTAATTGGTTAGGAAGGTTGTTTTTGAGGCGGAGGAGTTTTCCTCCTCCGCCTCCTAAGAGAGTGATTGTGTACAATACAAACTTCACCAGCACATAGGGACGACAGAAGAGCCACATGTGTGCTAGTGTATATTGATAATCAGCTGGGAAATCAGACATCCACTGCACATTGATATTCAGCACAGAATGCAGGCGATGCTTGCTGCACACCGAAACTCAGTTTTTTCCTTTTGATGTATTTATTCAGAGAGGTTCTCCAAATGAAGTATTATTATTCTTTTTTTTGCAAAAGCCTTATCAGTCAAGTTGGATGAAACCTGTGGAATACAAATACGATGTGTCCAAAACAGAGCACAGATGTGGAAATATTCAACACATCAAGTCCACTTAGAGTCATGTGCTAGTTCGTAACCCGTAAAAATATAATAAAAATGAGCTGATTATAATCGATCACATGTGTCAAACTCATTTTAGTTTATCTGGCCTGTGAGAGCGTTTCAAGATGATCCTGAAGCTCTAACTGGAACATTTCTGAGAAAACGTTTGACTCAGTTCTGACATCAGAAAGTGGAATAACTGAGGTGGAGAGAAGCTGCTTTAAGGTGGAATAACTGAGGTGGAGAGCAGCTGCTTTAAGGTGGAAT
>JBAMYA010055144.1:0-30222 GCA_037176975.1 Arrhamphus sclerolepis | reverse complement strand
TGTGTATACATATATATGTATGTATGTGTGTATATATATATATATATATATGTGTGTGTGTGTGTGTGTATATATGTGTGTGTGTATATATATATATATATATATACATATATATATATATATATAAAATAGAAGTTTTCTCATATTAATTAAACACAGGAACATGTTGCTAGAACTCGGATGTCATCAGGTTTCTAAAACCAGTTCTGATTTTCGTCAGACATGTGTATGAATGATGCTTATTCTGTCTTACAAACGTTTCTCATGTTAGACTTAGAGGGGACATATTCTGAGAAAAAGAAAATAAAAAAAAAAACCCTGAAAAGCTAGAGATGACACAACTGGCTTTGCTCAGGTCCACTTAAGGCCTTTCTAGGTTTGCAGGGATGCGTGAAACCACAGAGCCAAGGCAGAGAAGAGTTATTCAGCTATAACATCTAAAAAAAATGATTTCCTCATCATATATTGTTTGTATATTTTAGCTTCCAGCTCAAGGTCTGCCTCTGCCAATCAGAATGAGGGTCAGAGTCCAGGAGGATGTGTTCCTCATCCCAGTTCCTCAAAGGTTGGTGTGGAGCAGCGTCACTCAAACTGTGGGTTGGGGGCAGAAAAGGTTTGAGAACCAGCAGTATAGAGTATGTGTTCAGTCATTAATCCTGAAGTCTCTTGGTATTAACACTCAAACAAAATAACACAACATGTCGAACTGCATCTCAGTAACATTTGACGTTGTTGTCGCCTCTTCACACCCTGCTGTGCTTTCAGTGAAGCAGACTCCTGCACCGTCTCGTGGCTTTGTGAGCAGGCAGCTCAGCGGTATTACCAGAAATGCGGCCTTCTGCCTCGTCTCTCGCTGCAGAAGGAGGGCGCCCTGCTCTCCCCACATGACCTGCTGCTGGCTGTGCTACAGACCAATGAAGAGGTGAGGATGCCTGTTAGCCTCTTTGATGACCTAGTGAGCCCCGTAAAATAAGTATTCTGTTGAACTAAAGCTATGTTAAGAGCACTGACTGACTGAATAAAGAGGAATGGCACCCACAGGTTTATCAGGTAGCTTTAAACCCTGTTTTAGACCTATGGGGGGTGATGTGGTTCCCACCCATCCAACCCTAGGAGTTTGGAAATAAAGGCTGCTCAAATATATATTTGCTTATTTTCATCATGACATTCAGACTTTGTCTTTAAAAAAAAAAAAAAAGTTCTGAATCCTGATGGTGTGCTGTGTGCAGGTTCTGGCTGAAGTCTGCTCCTGGGACCTCCCTCCTCTCCCTGAGCGCTACAAGAAGGCCTGTCAGAGTCTGGCAGTGGGTGAGAAATTAACACAAAAACCCTCCAGCTCAGACATACTGTCATATTCCGTTATCCTGAGATGTGTCTGCATTTTCCTACAGATGAGAACAAGCGTGTCACCCGTCTGTGTCAGGTCCAGGATGGGAGCTCCTCGGTCTTAGTGTGTGGTCTGAGTCTGGCCCCTTCTTCTCTCAACCCGCTTCTGCGCGCCCTTAAACTTCAGGCCAGCCTTACAGAACTGCGTATTTCGGGCAACCGGCTCTCTGACGATCTTCTCCCCGAACTGGTCGCCACAGCCATCACCATGCCTCGGCTCCGGCTGCTGGACATTTCTGCCAATTCGATTACAGGGGAAGGACTGGAGAAGGCCGCTAACGCTCTGAGGGGACAGAGTCATCCTGCGTTCCTGGTACGGGGCCTCAGCTGGAGGAGTCTGTTTATATTTCATATGTCAACATCAGCGATGGTCACATCTTCCCATCTAGATCGTGGAAACACTATACTTCCTGTCTTATAAATGTTGATACTTTAAGGGTTGAAATGCATTGTGGGCAGATATGTTTCAGACGGAAATGAATGAGCTCAGCTATAATTCCTGAAAATCAGTACTGATTCCCTTATCAGGGCTCTTTTAAATTCTTTTTAAAAATTATTAGTGATATAATTATTATTGTTGGTGACATTGTTTGTAAGATTAAAATAAATATGCAAATGTGAATTAGATTCAACCGTTAAAGGAACAGGTGTCTGCAGCAACTTTACGGTTTTAGATTCTGAAAGTTTCGTGATTACTTCTGTCATTCATATATTGTTTTGTTTTTTTTAAGTATTGGTGAGTTGCATTGAAAGAAAGGTTTTTGTGTTTAACTTAGCACCTCGGGTTGCATTCTTGACACTTGTTTGCCATAACCATGAATATTGCAGCTCCTCCCACTCCAGTTTCAAGTGTGACGGTGGTGCCTGCACTCATCTTTTCACACACCAGTTCTGACATTTAACCCTTTATATGAATTTAAAATCGTCCATGTTTGTTTCCACCTGCAGTGCTTGGAGGAGCTGAATCTCAGCATGAACCCTCTGGGCGACATCGTGTCTGAGTCTCTGTCCTGTCTGCTGTCCCGCTGCCCCGTGCTTGCGAAGCTGTCCCTGCAGGCCTGCGGCCTCACTGCTCGCTTCCTTCAGCAGCATCGACTTCTGTTTGCCAGCGCTCTGGCAGGTGACCAACGAACCTGTTTCAGGAGGACTCAGTGTCCAGCCTGGTGTGAAGTAGCGCGTTAGCGCGTCTCATTCCACAATATGAGGTTAAACGTTTATTTAGAATTAGCTGTGAATTTCCTTTGATCTCTTAGATACTGGCCACCTGAAATCCGTGTCCTTATCCCACAATGCACTGGGCTCTACTGGCTTCGAACTGATCTTGAAGACGCTTCCTATCCACTGCCTTACACACCTGGACCTGTCAGCTGTCCGCAGAGGTCCTGCAGACTATCCAGCGCTGGAGCACCTCTCCAAAGTCCTGTCACAGGTAAACACATGAATGGTGTTATTAAAGACACTATATGTAACAATACCACTTCTGACCACATGGGGAGATGCGTATCTACTGTTGCTGTTAACTGGTGTCTTTGAACTGGGATCTACAGTCGCCAGATATGAAACATCCAGCAAAGTTTATGAATAACAATGCAAACACTGTTTTTGGCTTAGTTTTTTTTTTTTATTCAGTGTGAAACTCCTGCTGTGAGAGACACTCCCTCCACCTTCAGAGGGCGTTCAATAACGCTGCGCTTCCAAATGTTGAATTTGTTTCTGAGCAGCCCTTAAAACTGTGATCTATCCTGGTACGAGTGGATCCATAAACACCAGCAGGTGATACCGAAGCACCAGCCATGTCTGTTAATGAAGATTTAAACTTATTTGTAAACATTTGCATTTTCTGCTGCGTGCTGGTGAACGTTCAGGATCACCGACTGCTGGTTTTAAATCGTTAAAAGTTGGTCTGATGCTGCTGCTGGAACCAAGTTCAGGAAGCCGATCTTCTCTACGCAACTGCTGTAAAAATTTACTTTCTTTTTTTTAATTTGTTTTCATCACTTTATTCTTTATTGCCTCAACACATACGTGATTTTAACAATGGCATCTGTGTTTTGGTTGGTAAAGCAGTCCCACCCCTCAACACACGGCTCATCGCTTTGGTGGAAAGAAACCCCATGTGGGGTTCAGGGGCCCGGCTCGCCTACTCCCCTAACCCCCCTTACTGTTAAAAGGCCACTGGAGCCAAAAGAAAAAGCCCCGTTTGTCCCACTAGAGGTGTAACAGGAGCCGACCCATGTACCAGCCCCATGTGGTCAGAAATGGTTTTGCTCTATAAAGTAGCATTGCCAACCAGCTGATGTGCTCAGTGGACTAAAACTCTTGTATCTTTCCTCAGGACAATTGTTCATTGACTCACCTGAGTCTGGCAGCAAATGGGTTGACAGACAGCAGCGTAGCCACCTTGGCCAGGTTTGTGTCTGTCTGATTTTAAATTGAATTTCTGTAACAATGTCAGTTAATCAGTTCTTACGTTCAGTTATCTCGTGCTGTGAATCTTACCTCTGCGGCTGTCTTCTTTTTCGTTTTCTACCAGGTGTCTGCCATCATGTCCGAGCCTGGTGAGTTTGAACCTCTCAGGAAATCCATCCGTGACCTCAGTGGGACTCCACAGCATCCTGGTGTCCGTCAGAGAGGCCTCTCGACCACTGAGCCTTCTAAACCTCCAAGGTACGCGTCGTTCAGTTCTGACGTGTCAGGTGGTCAAACCGAGCATGAAACTGGTTGAGTCTGTCAGGAAGGGTGGAGTCAGAGGCACGTAGAGAACCCCTGGTGGTTTATATCTAGAGATGATGTTCATGCACATATGATGTGGATCAGAGATTATGAAGTGGTCCTCGACTTTTTTTTTTTTGGTATTGTCTTTTGTCCTCCTGATGGTTCTGCTGAGGTGCTGAATGCCTCTTGCTTTGAGCAGCAGGTGTACTTCGCTCTTCATCCCCACTAATAAATGTAAAATGCGAACAAAGCAGTTTGTCCTGATGTGAAAGCCTCCTTAAGACTCATTATTAGTCAAATTATTATGAGTAAAATGTTCCTGAGAAAAAAAAACCTTCCGCCAGAGTAAGTTACAACAGTAGGTCCTGCTTTTTTACATGACCTCAGCCTACTTCCTCTGCTTGCACCTTTGGTGGGGGGAATCTGTGAGGTGACAAGTAAGTGTGAAACAGGGGGAGTGGAAAACAGAAAAACAAGTCTGCTAGTAAAAGGTTGTTCATATGTAACCATGATGCATTGCCACATTACTGAATATTTAAATGGAATGTTTTCTGTAAATGCATGGTTTAAGCTATAACAAATGGCATATACTGTAGCTCCAGTCCATTTAATTCACTTTATATCTTCTAATTGCTCAAAAAAAAAAAAAAAAATCATGTAAGCATGAGTCAACTCTTGGATAGAAGGTCACAGCAAACATACCACAAGTATTTTGAATTTGTTCCTTTGCTCTCAGGTTGTCAGGTGTCTGGTCCCTGGAACAGCGACGAACTGGATGACCTGACCGAGCTGGTCCAGGATCTCCGTCTTTGCTCCCAGGGTTTGAACAAGCTGGACCGAGAGACTTTAAAGCAGAGCCGGGACAAGACTCGGCCACATGGACACTTCCTGGACCGAAATGCAAAGTTCTTGCTCTCTGCTGCTTCCTCCTCATGAAGAAGTGAGCTTCTCTGATGGCAGCAGATCCTCTGACATCTTCTCCACATCTGTCGGCAGTGAACTTTTTGAGTCCACCTTTGTAATGAAGTTGGTCTTCTTAGGATTCCCTAAATGTACCTTTGAGGCAATGTGCTCAAGATTTGTTGTAACTTGTATTTTCTTATTTATGTGCATAAAGATTGTTTTTGTTTGTCCTCAACTCATAAATTGTCAGTCTGAATTGTCAACTGAATAATCGTGTTTGAATTAAAAAGAATAAAAGGGGACAGTCATGGCTCTTTTTTTTTTTTTTTTAATTCTCATGACTGATTCCTTCACAAATCTTGAACAACTGTGATCATATATTTTTAACGCTACGCGATACGCAGATTTACAACATAGAACCTGCTGTACAGTCACATATATTGCTGGTTAATCTGTTTAAATGACAATAACCGTTGGTAGAAAATGCCTCTAATTCACATGTAGACAATAAAAGCAGCTTCACAGGGATATTGAGACAGTTTTTAAGAAATTGATTCTTTTGAGGAAGGTTGTGCCTTTATCAATGTACATCAAAACATAAAAAATAAGAGTGACTATACTCATTTGGGTTTTATTCAGTGCTCAGAAGTTATGCTCAGAAATCATACAGTGCTAAGCAAAAAGAAGCAAAAGTGAATACAGCTAGCAGCTGTCAGCCAAAAGATCACACCCCAATTATAAATAAATTTGGTGCTTTATTTAATTTTACCTGATGTGGTACCAAAAAAAAAAACACACCCCACATGCAGTCGTCATGGATGTGAACTGAGAACTAGTGAGACCAAAACCGTTTCTATGAACTAAAGTGTAAATGCATTTTTTTTTACATTTACACTCTTAAAACAGATGTGTTAATATCAACACAAACTGAGTCAAAACCTAATACAATAATGTGTCTATACAAGGACGACACATTTACAGCGCTAATTATTCAACACAGCAGTTGTGTTGAATATTCAACACGATAACTGTGTTTCTTTAACACACAAAGGACATTTTAACATGAGGAGGGGGAGGCAGCTTGTTAGAGCCCACCAATATCTTTTCACTAACGGCAGATGGGTTTATTTCTGCTTCATATCTTCATCATCCCTCTTTTGTATTTATTGCTAAGATTTAGAACACTGACCCGACCAGCTTTGGTTTTCATATTGGCCTTGAAAGAAAGCAAATCATGTTTGCTCGATGCGTTTGAGCCATTCGTTGTTTTTCAAATGTTCGTTTTTAATTGCTACTTCTGCAGTCAGATGTTATCTACAATCTCTTCTGAAGTGCTGAATCTATTCTGCAGCTATGCCTGCTGCGTATGAAGCCCACCTCAAGTTTAGAACATTTCACCACATAACCACTGACTCTGCACAGCGAGAGCTTTCTCACATCTTGTCTGTTGCAAGATTATTAGTATGTTACAAGGAAGTTCATCCTTAGAGTAATCACATTGGACATAAGAGGCCTAAGAATAATAAGAATAGGAGAGTAAAACACCTTTAATGTCCATGATTGAAATTTACTCAGTGAAACAAGAATAAGAAGTCTCAACAGTCTAACTATCAGTAGTGGTTAAATACAAAAAACTGGTAAATTGGTGCACTCATCAATAGCAAAATAAAGCTGAAGGAACTAATGCATCAGATCATGTACTTTTATTGTTGAAATTTGCATGCACTGGTATTGCTCCACTTATACTACTAACATTATGCTGCAAAAAGCTAAATATAATTTTATCAGTGCATTTTATGTTATGCAGATCGATGAAAGCATCTCAAAGATTGGTTCTTCATTTTTGTTTTTAGATTGAGGTGCAGATCAAACAGCTTCTTTGGCCGACGTTTCACATAAGCAGAGACCGATCAAAGACAATTCTCATTCTGCGACATTATCACTAACAAGCTTTTATTGTTAACATTTTAACATAAGTTATGTTAAAAAAATCTCTTTTGCAACTGAGTCCCGCACAATAAAGATGTGTACAATAGAAACAATCAGGCAAAGAAACATTTAAAGTGTTCTGTACACATGTGGCCAGTCAGCTGAACAGTATACTGGGAACTCATTTGCATGCTCTGGTGTTGACACAGGGGGGCTCACATCCTCAGTGGTTGTGAGGACCTCGATTAGTTCTCCGAGGTGAGACTTCAAAAAAATTGTCACCGTTATCCCACTTAAATGATCTTTGAGATGAGATGACTGTACAGTATGTGAGGACAGCCATTTTTAACAAAATATGATGCAAAAGAGGTAAAACTAAAAGAAACTGTGGACAGTTTTTGGAGGCGGATCTTAATTTCTTGAAGCTTTAAATTGGAAATCTATATGACCAAAGCAGATCAAAAAAGTAAAATTATGATTTCTGAGTTATCTAATTTGTTCAGGCTTCTGGGTTCTACACTCAGGACCCATAAAACCAGGATTATGGTTGTGGCTCAGAACACCTAAGACTCTTTACTGCCATAAAGAATAAAAAGAAGATTCCAGAAATCCAGGGCTCTTTGAGGAGGAGGACTGGAAAAAGAACATTGGTTTGTATTGCTGATATAGATTTTGCATATTTCCGACCACTTTGGGGCAAACTTACCCTTAAATTTGGGATCCCCTGATATAAGCAACAAAAACACAAAATACTAATCCCACGCTGGTTTACAGCCACCACTGCCTGAGTTTATGTGTAACCACGTTTGGCTTTGACGTAGTCATTATTAAAGCTGTAGCTGTAAAGTATGCAATGCTCTTTATCATATAACATGTTTTATTTGATGTTTAAAGACCAGCACCAGACTTTTGAGCGTAATGTAAGTCAGTGACATTACATTTCTGGCTGCTGCTCTTCATCAATGTTGACCAGACCGTGAAGAGAGTGTATTACATTAAAATTATTTGAATACAAGCACAACAGAGTAGTCAAGACCACAACCACGCCTGAATATGTCAGTGCTCAGAAGGAGGATGTGTGTGTGGTTGTAGCTATGACAGAGCTTTAATATATTCCAGAGAGCAGGGGTCAGTACACCCACCCTTTGGCAACTGGTGTGATGAAAAAAATATTGTGTGTTCTTTCGGGGTTTTTTTTTTTTTACCACAAAGCTTCATACTCTCACAGTTACTGAGAATAAAATTGACTCATGAGGTTTGAGTCGCATCTTTCCTGTTTGTACCCTATTTTTGGTATTTATTTCATATTTTTAGATCCTGTTGCTGGTCTTTTGCACATATGATTAGCAAATTGTAAAAAGAAACCTTGTAAACCTTATAACGGTTTAACTCAGTTAAGATTTTTTGTTAAAACAAATTGAAAGACTGCCATTTTTATGAGTGAAGACTGCATTGTTTCTTTTATATGTATACGTGTGTATTCTGTAGCACATTTTCATATGGAAATACCTGCCACAGTGTCTTGTAGGTCCCCTCTAACTGTTTATATTCTGAAAATGAAACACTTGATTCACTTTAGAAATATGAGTCAGAAAACAGCACATCACATCGCCATCGTTAAGCTCTTTGGACCAGCTAGTAAAGAAGGTTTGGCCCATATTTGGACAGTTTTCTTTGGCCCACATTTGGCTTTGACTACTGTAACTGACTCAAAGTGAGGCCCAGGCCCAAAACTTACATTTCACGACACATTTTATCCAAAAACAGGAACAAAGAAGGTTAATCTCCTCCCCAAAATTCCACTTTACGACAATGAGTTTATCAGGTGTTATGAGATTTATAATTTCATCGGTATGTTCTTATTTTGTTGAGCAGGCAAGAAATAAACTTTTCAACTCAAAGAAGTGTGAAAGAAATGTTTAGAATGTGCTTTATCTCACAGTTACTGTTACCAGTCGGTGGGTGGCGCTGGAGTCAAGCCCCTGAACATACGCTCCATGCACTGATGCCCTGCATACACAGAAATATCTGTGGTTTTCTCAGTTGCTGTTGTTAGAGAACGCCTTCAGCAACAGTTAAGACATCTGAGCAGTTGCTTAATGGAGCCATGGAAGCCCCTGAGCACAACGGGCCTATAGTAATGGACGGCAGAATGTGCAAGCTGTCCGATCAGATGCAGATCACATGGGAGATTTTGCAGTTCGTGCCCCTTTCAGCTTCATTAAACACAAAGCAAACAGATAGCATTAATATTATTAGAGAGTGGAACTTAAATAGCTGGACCTGACTAATGAGACCCATGCACTTGTCATGTCATTGAGGTTTTTCATTGTGGATGGGTGTGGATGAGGGAGCTGGATCAACTGGGAAAGTACCACTGCAATAGAAAGCATCAACACTAGCAAAGCATGCATTTATGCTTTTATATATTTTCATAGTGTAATGTTGTGTGAAGAATACGCAACACTTGGTTTCCTGCAGTCCTGTCGGATATCATTGCAAGAAACGTGCCTTTGGAAATTAACCAAAGTTCTTCAAAACCTTAGTCCTAAATAACCATCAGAATTTTAATATGTGATGCTGCTCAGCAGGAGCTTTCCTGTGTGTGTTTTGTAGCCAGATCATTAAAAATGTTTTTTTGCACTAACATGCTCATGAACACTCAGACTAGACTAGTTATCCTGAACTGTTTTTTTAATCGTTCTTTAAATCCATGTTTCCTAAATAAAATGTATTTACTGAGACATTAAGGTTCAAAGGGTCCGGTTTATTAATACCAGCAGTGCTTAAATCAAGAAACAGGATTCAGCAATACAGAGTAAGTTAATGCAGAATTCAGAAAAAAAGCAACAAACTAGTTCAGGTACTTGAGTCAGACAGATTGATACGACTGCAAAGAAATTTCTTTTCACAATTCAAAGGCAATTACATCTGTCAGTGTAGATGACATCATTCAAATCCAAGTATCTCAAGGATCGGTTCTTCATTTTTTGAATAGAAGTTCATGTCAAACAGCTCCTTTGGCCTAAAGGTCAGAAAAGGAAACGTAGATCAGTGACAATTTAAAAAAAAAACAACAAAAAACAAAAAAACAATTACATGAGTGACATCATCATTAAAAAGATTTTTTCGTTAAACATCATTGCTCAGTTTTGCAACAGAGCTCAGCACAGTGAAGATGCGTAGAAATAATCAGGCAAAGAACTTTAAACAAAGAAAAAAATAAAAAAGCATTCTGAGCTGTACACATGTGGTCAGTCAGCTGAACATTATACTGGGAACTCACTTGCACGCTCTGGTGTTGACGCAGATCGTCCTCACATCGTCAGTGGTCGTGAGCTCCTCGATTAGTTCTCCAAGGTGAGACTTCACAAATTTTTTGCATGCAGCTTTCAGGAGTCCACTTTCATCACAGACACGGAGGAGTTTTGACTTTATGCTCTGCAAGAACAGAAATAACATGACCTCTGTCTCCAAAGGTGCTTTGGCTCAAATCGTGTTGTTGTGCAGCCAGTCTAATAAACGTTTTACCTCTGCAGTGGCATTCTTTCCAATTAATTTCTTCACCTTGTTTAAAGCCCACTTACATCCCCAGCATATCCCTGGAAGCTGCGAATAAAAGTCATAAAAAAGGTAAAATTAGCAATTCACTTAAGTCCTACCATTCTCATTTTTCTGTCATTTATTTAATTTGTTTAAATTACCCTTATTCAACCTGATTCATCCCACTGAGATCAGTTATCTCTTTTATATCAAATCACTCTGTAATTGTCACAGTTATAAACTGTTTGTGGTGTGAGCTCTAATTTCTGAGTAGACCAGAACCATTTGACCTACACAAATCTGAGCGTTAGACGAGGAGTCTGTACATTGACCCTAATGTGCAATAATTTTCCATGCAATAATCAATTTTTCTATTTTTCACTTGTGTATTGGTCATTCTCCAACTTCAGGTAAATTTGGCCTGGAAAATATTTGAAAAATCTGACTCACATTTTTAAAAGTATTTTGATATATTATACTTCTTCAACACAATTTCTGATGGTGGTTGGAATGAAATTACTTAAACAACACATGTTTGGGGTTTTTTTTTGCCGCTTTCATTCCACAAAAAGGTGAGTTTTTTCCAACAAAATGACTAACCCATGTTTGCAAAACATTTAATGAAATTTCTTAGATAAATGTACCCAAATGTTTATTTTAAGCATTTTAGAGATAACACATTCCCCTCTGTCTAGGTGACAAATACCTTTTATCTGTTTTACTGAGGTTGTGCAATCAAGTATGAGCTTTGTAGTTTGAGAAACCGTAACCATATCGTAACCAGCTTCCCCTCGGGGAAAATAGCTTTTCTGACTCTGACTGAGCGATTCTGGTTCAGGTTGAAAGTAACAAAAGTCAGTGATTACCGCACGTGCCTCTGCAGACATTTCCACCTCCTGCTCATCGTGGATACTGACCTCCAGGCTTTTTGCATTGACAGCCCAAACTGTTAAGAGACAAATCAGAAATGCAAAGGTTCACTTCAAACTATTTAAAAACAACAATGTAATGCGCTTGAGAGATTCTAATAGAAGTAAAACGGTGCGGTGAAGACCACAAACACACCTGAACATGTCAACAAGATGCTCAGAAGGAGGACTGAGGACGTTTCCATTGCTGGCAGTGAACAGAGTTCTCTGAGTGTGAGTTTGTGGCGATGACAGAGCTTTTATACATGACTGGGGTTGGGGGGCTATTTCCTCTCTAACTGCTGCACCCACTTGTTGCTAAGAAAAAAAAACAGAAGGGTGAGATGGTTTGTAGCCACAAAGCTTTGTCTCAAAGTTTCAGTTTCTGAGAAAGAAACTGACTCTTGACTTCAAAATTTGAGTGGAGTCATTCCTAAAAATATCCTGCTGCTAATTTTAATTAATAAATAATTGATTTCATGGACTTCATTCAGACTTCAGTACTGTTGAGCACCGACTCGGACTTGATTGTGCATTAACTCCATTTGAATTAGTAAATCAAAAATGAGTTTACTTGATGATTTTTCACAAGATATTATAACACTAATTTTGTGTAACAGCTGTTATTTACAACCCAATTCCAATGAATGTGGGACATTGTGTAAAATGTAAATAAAAACAGAGAGATTTGCAAATCCTTTCCAACCTATATTCAATTGAATACACTTCAAAGACAAGACATTTAATGTTCAAACTGATAAAGTTTAATTTTCTTTTGGCAAACATTCACTCATTTTGAATTTGATGCTGTAACATGTTCCAAAAACGTTGATTCAGGGGCAACAAAAGACTGGGAAAGTTGAGGGATGCTCAAAAAAAGAGAGTCTGGTTTGAACATTTCACAGGTGAACAGCTTAACTGGAAACAGGTTTCATGACTGGATATAAAAGGAGCATCCCTGAAAAGCTCAGTTGTTCACAAGCAAGGATGGGATGAGGGTCACCGCTTTGTGAACAACTGCATGAGCAAACAGTCCAACAGATGAAGAACAGTGGGCCTCATTTTCATAGTCTTTTTCTAAATTTCTCTCACTTTTTTTGCACAAATATGACACGTCAGATTCAACAAACGCTCTTAACTTCGGGAAAAGCGTATACATGATGAACGCCACCTGTGTGTATTTAGGTTTGTGCACGAGGACAGTGAATTTGCATACTCTACGCCCAAACTAATAACACATAAGGCTACACTTCCTATCTCCTGTGACAGGAAGTGTTCATTCGTGAGAATAGCGTCAAGGTGCAAAAAGACAAATCTTACGGGCTCTGAGATTAAAGTCCTGCTCTCAGAAATCCAAAACTGAAAATCCATCATGTGTAGCAGTGTCAGCAGTAGAATTACAGGAGCTGCTAAACTAGCGAAGGAATGGAAAATAAATTCCATGTCATCTGTGGTTCGTGCTGTTACTGAAATAAAGAAACAAAAACCTTTCTAGGTTAAGTTCTTGATAATTTTCAATTAATTACAGCAAGATAGCCTACCCTAAAGCCATGGAATTAGTTGTTGCCTCATGATGTCACTTTGATGGAGCAGTCCATGAGGGGGACCTTCTGGTCTGGTTCAGGTAGTTGGAGACCCTCTTTCATGGCGATATTGTGCAAAATGCAGCATGTCAGAATAATCTGGCATCCCTTCCTGGGCCATAGAGGAGTTTGGCAACTGCTGTATCGAGACACATCCACCTGGCCTTCAGCACACCAATACTGCGCTCCACAACATATGATGCTCATTGTACAAGTGTTCCTGTCTCGTTAGAGGGATGACTAAGGGTGTCAATAGCCAGGGGGCTAAAGCATAGCCTTGATTGCCTGGAGAAAATATTGAATATTAGGTAAATAATCTGATGAAGTTTGCATGGTGAATATTAACAATCAGACAAGTCACTTATCAAAAAGAAAACCATTTCCATATGCACCTTGTGCAACACGTGTGCCAACGGTGCTATTTTGCAGTACAAAGGAGTCATGCACTCCCCCTGGCCATCGAGCAACGACATTTAAAAGGTTGTATTTGGAGTCTGATCTGGACGTTCATGGAGAGGTTGAGGAAAGGGAACGCGTCAGGTGAAGGTGTGTTGATGTGTATATGTTTGCAGTCTATTGCTCTGATTATGTGTGGCAGCCCAGTCATGTACCTGGGTGATAAACTAATGAGAAATTTGATGACCAAGGGGAGCACAGAGGACTGGGACACATCCGATCTGTCTCCAATCTCCCTCTGAAAGGTTTTTGTGGTCAAAATTCCAAGGGTGGTCATGACCTGGTCGTGTGGTGGAATTAGGTTTGCAGCACAGTCCTTTGCAAATCTAAATCGCCATGTCAAAATAACCTTCAATTAGTGCATGATTTAAGTCAAACAGAATAATGTCAGCATAGTTAGGGGATATAATGAATATATATTTTTTTGATTGCATCAAAGTAATTAAATATATAATCCGTTAGTCAGGAAAAGATAATTTGAATAACAGCAGACTATTTTAGGTGACTCCTACGACGGGTCTGGATCACTTGTAAATTCTGTTTGTACCTGAAAGAAAACTCAAAATACAAGAAAACTGGTGAATGTGCAAGTTCTCTTAAATCACTGGTACGCACCACTTAAGAGCAAATCTGTTCGTACGAGTGGTTCTTGAATGAGGCCCAATGTTTCTTAACGTACAATTGTAAGGAATTTAGGGATTTCATCATCTTTTCAATATCATGAAAAGATTCAGAGAATCTGAGTAATCTCTGCACGTAAACGGAAAAACCAACCCAACCCAGCACGTGACCTTCGACCCCTCATTTCAAATTGTTTTTGGAAATCACGGACGTCATGTCCGCCGGGCCAAAGAGGAAAAGGACTATCTGGATTGTTATCAATTCAAAGTTCAAAAGCCAGCATCTGTCATGATTCAAAACTTGGACTTGAGACAGACTTGAAGGACGCGGACTCGTGCTTGATTTGACTACAACACTGCTGTTTAGCGCATTTCCTTCTGGAAATACCTGCCTCAGTGACTTACACGGACCTTCCAAGTTCTCATATTCTGTAAACGAAACATTGAACGATCTTTGACCCACATTTGGCTTTGACTGACAGCATCAAGTAAGGGTGAGTTTGACTGTATAAACTTGGCCAAACCAGATATGACTCGGTTTTTAATTTTCTTTGGGGCTCTCACTCACACCTGACTCTGGCAACACCACACAGATCTCATGTCAAAGGAAATCTTGTGAAATCTGGGCTACATCTGGGGTGAGGTTCTCAGAACCCTCTGGGCTAACTCCATTAGCAGCTAAGAGCCAGAACCGAGCAGGTTCAGTAGGAACCAATACTCTCACGTTGTTGGTAATGACACTGGTAGTATGATCCAGTCATAAATACTGTCACTGAACTCTCCAGGTGTAGCTGGAAGCTTTTCCTCACCTCTATTTTCCTCTTTAAGATAAACACGTGTCATTCCGTTGTGGTTTATTTACTTTGGTTGAATGTCATATTTATAAGATGCCGTATGTTTATTAAGCACATACTGTATCTGCTTGTACATGTAGTATTTATATGTAGTTTGAATAAAGTTCATACAAAAAGAAAACTTGTCAGGGTGTAACAATGTGAGTAAGTTGATGATGTTTGATTTTGTTGTCAGTTATAAATTTCTTATTTACTGTCTTTTTTTTTCAGAAAAATATTTGTTACATTTGTCCATGAATATTGTTAGTAACCTAGGGTGCTTTATGGAAGTGTAACTTTGACTTACTTGAAGCAAATATTATTGTGGTCATGAATATTTTTTTGTAGGGTGCACAGTTGCAGTGGGTGTTGGTGTTGGTGTTGGTGTGGGTGCGTGTGGTCCACTGGGCGAGGCGTTGGGATAGGTGAGGTGCTGTACGAGTCACTGGACTAAACATTAGAAAAAAGTTGTTTTGATATTATCTTTAGGTTGATGAGGAAAATTGTATTTGCTTGGCCATTTTTGTGAAAAACACATGAAAACACAACCAAGACAACAGACACACCTTAAAAATGTTGAAATCATTCACTGTGAACTTTGACATGGGAAACAAGCCCCCTTTCACAAGTCTCAAACCCACATCCATGGAAGATGGTAAGCATCTGCCCACCACTATGAGGTGAAATGGTGAGCGATTGGACAGGAAATGATAAATATTCAGTGTTCAAGTGCACATTTGCAGAGATTGTCTCAGTAGCACTATTACTGCAAATAGTTCTTCAAGTTTATTTCTTTATTTACTTATTTTATGACGTGGACTAACACTAGACTAAGGAAATCATCTGTCACAACTGTCAAATTTACACATAACATTACAATTTACAAAACCTCCCTGCTGTCAAAGTAGGAAGAAAACAAAGAAGTGGCAGCATTTTATTTAAACTGTATGACTTGGACCAAATGTTTCAGGTTTCCTTCAACAAGCTTCTCACAATAAATCTGAGTCAGCATTGAGTTTTCTGATGACCACTGAAAAACACTGACTTTGTTGTCTTTAAGCCTTTTTGTAACTAATTTGGAGGTACGCTCAGGGTCTTTATCCATTTTGAAGACAGATTTACAGTCAAGCCTTTTAATCTTTCCAAGGACAAACCAGACGACAGCCTGATATCTTGGCTGATTTTCTTTCTCTCTCTCTCTTTCTTTTTGTCTTTCCATGATGTCACATGAGGAAGCAGTGTGTTTTAGGCGTTCAAATACATCTACAGGCACATCTCCAATTAACTCAAATGTTATCATTTAGCCTATAACAAAAGAATGTGCTAATTTTGAATTTAATGTCACTGACATCTTTAAAGAAACTAAATAAATAAATAAATGTGTGTGTTTGTGTGTGTGTGTGTGTGTATGTATGCTTGCCCTTGAATGTACATTTATGTAATCTAGCCATTTGCCTATAGATGGCAATATTTCTTCACCAAAATAATATGCTGGCACATCCATGAAAACTCTTGCTCCAATAATACTGTATACTGATATACAATTGCTGGTGTTGGAAATGTAGGAAAATAGAAAAATGTTCTTTTTACTCATTTCAGTGTTTGTTTTCTGTGATGTCTGAACTGTCTGCATACATATTAATTGTTAATGCCATAATCTTGCAAAACCTCTTAATGATAGATATATATGCATCTTGCAGCAATTTTCTTTTTTATGTGTGTGTATGTGTGAGTGACAGTGAATGTTTCCTTCCCAAGCTCTCTATGACAGTTTGATCTGACATATTTTATTAACGCCTGAAATCCTGATTCTGTCAGATGACTAAAATCACGGACAGGACAGAGCAGACAGTGAAGGTGTGATGTGGAGTAGGAAACAGAATGTCAGTGGATCATTCTGCAATAAAAGGACAAACATAAGACGGACAAATAAAGTATGTTGAAAGTGCAGAAAACTGATCAACAGAAAAGAAGAGAAACATTTTCTAAGTAATGCAGTGTGTATGAACATCTGTGTGGAGTGTGTGTGGCTTTCTGCAGTTTAAAAAATGCCAGAAATATCAACTACAGTGCTTTCCATGCGCAGTAGTTATAAGTGAAACTGGAATTCAGCACCCTGTGAAAAGGAGACAGACCATGTACAGTTTATTTTCCAGCTCTTCACCTCCCATCCCCTTCATTTTGCATGCAGAAAAAGCAACAGATGCATTCATGATTTAATTTTTCCTCAAACATTCATGTACAGTCACAAAGCTGGTCTGTGTCTAAGTCGAAGTTACAGGTGTACTGTCTGTCCGCCAATGAGGAATCTCTTTCTCTCACTGTCCTAAATTGTTACAACTAGATCAAAACATTGAGGTGTATAAGTGTGACAAGTCAGACACTGCTCCCTGAAAAAAACAAAACTGATGGCAATAATATGGAGAAACAACCATAATCTTAAGAATTCACAGAGAGACAGTTGAAAAAAGTAGTTTTTCAATTGTCAAATGTTTTTTACAATTGTGATGGCAGTGAGATCCAGATCTTCTAAAGTGTATACATAACAATAAGACGTAGTTAATTAATATATATATGAATGGGCCCAAATCTCTCTATTATCCATTCATCTATTCATTAACTTCTGCTTATCTAGTTCTGGGAAGCACCTTAACCCAAGAGGCTCAGACCTTCTCGCTGGCCACCTGCTCCAGCTCCTCCAGAGGACCAGTCAGGTGTCCCCAGTCCATCCAAGAGAGATAATCTGTCCAACGTGTTTTGGGTTTGTCCCAGGGCTTCTGCCTGGATGGAGATGCCTAAAACACTTCACCTTAAAGTTGCTTTCCGTCAGAGGTGATTTAAGCTCTATTGGAGGTGGAAGTTGAAGATTTTTCTGACAGGTTCCTCTTGTCTGACATTCCCAGCAAACTCTCACTATGCGTTTGGTGTTGTGCAGGTCTGTCTGGCATCCTCCCCTGCTATCTGATCCAACTCACCAACAGGTAGTGATCAGTTGACAGCTCAGCCTCTTTCTTTACCTGTGTGTCCAAAACATATGGTTGCAAATCCGATGCCACGATTATAAAGTTGATCATTGACCTGAGCTGCAGTTCACTTATGGACACCCTTATGTTTGAACAGGGTGTGTGTTATGGGCAAACTGTGCATGGTCTGACAACAGAACACCACTGGGGTTCAGGTCAGACAGGCCGTGTGCCCCAATCATGACCTTCCAGGTAACACCGTTGTAAACCACGTCAGCGTTCAAGTCCTCTAAAAGAATGGTGTCTTCTTTAGGAGCACTTTCCAGATTCAGTTTCCAACTAACTGCCTATTATTTTTCAAGATGGATTCTTAACCATCCTACCTCTTCAAGCATAGAATCTTGTCTTAAAAATTAAATCGAAAAATAGAAATGCTACCTTATGTTTTGTACACTGCATTCTGGCTACCAGTGCCTTTTGACCTTTGACAATATATTTTTCTAATTACTCTATTTTAAAGAATAAAGGATTATTGTCCTGTATGCTGGGGGCAGGAGAGATGGTGCACCTTGATTTAACTTTTCCACAAAAGTCTGTTTGAATCGCCCCGAGTCTGTCTTGTCTCCCAGGATCAGTTGCCTTGGGGGACCCTGCTAGTAGCATCTTCTTTGACTGTCGGCCTCTAACAAGATCAAAGTTGTTTAATTGTAGTTATTTGGTCATAAACGAGCGACACCTTTCTGTATACTGCACCACTTAAATGGCTGTTCTAATCCGGTTAAGATTGAGTCCTGTTATTACTGACGGTGGTTAGACCTTATGTATGTGTGTCTATGTGTTTTTATCCTTTTTTTTTCTTTTTTTTAGTACCTCATTACATCATAATTTATGTATACTGTTTATGGTAAAAGGACCTCTTTGTAACCAGTAGTCTTTACAGGGAGTTGTCTCCTAATTTGGAAGAATTTTGCATCCGTGTTCCTTGTCAGGCTTCAGATTTGGGTGTAAAATTGAGGTTAAGGTGGAACTTAAAAATTTAGGTTAGACTGCGATGTGACGGTGATGTTCTTAAAGGTCAGATGCACAAGGTTGTGTCTTTGTGTAAGCAGGTTATATATTTGACTGTTTGGAATTTAATTATCCTCCTAAAGTTCATGTATAGGCTTGTCTCTTCACACAGGATATCACAGTTTGAACATAGGATCTTCCTTCAATAATCATTTTAATAAACAATTTTCTTGACCAGTTTCCAATTTTTCAGGCGATGTGTGTCCTGCTATACTGATACTGATTTTTACTGGTTCTGTTTTTCTGAACTGAAAGAAGGCACAAAAAAAATAAAGTGCGCTGCCACTGGGAAGAGGTAAAATTAAATAAAAAAACAAACAAACAAAAAACAACTAAGTGGTTAATTATCTATGAAAGAGGTCATTTTCAAACAAATGGAAGCTGGTAATGTGCAGCAGTTTTCAGAATAGATTCAACAGTTGACAGAACATTAAACTATATCTCTTCTTTTTTTCCTCTCATCAAAATAAGTCCACATGTTACAAACCAAGGGGAAGAATCTCAGTTGTGGAAATGGACTAATAGTAGACAACTATATAACTGCATGTTTTCTCTTAATACAAGTGTGTGGAGGCTAAATACTATTACTTGAACATTAATGGCAAGTTTTTCTTAACAAACAAGAATTTCAGTATTGTAGCCTGATAGTTTTAGCAAAGCTTAAAAAAAAAAAAAAAGTGCTCACTTTCCACCCGGGTACATCAAAAAGAGAGGTAGGCTCGGGCAAATGTCACAAGTCCAGGGAAACGGTCTTTGTTGATCCTCCAGCAGTCCACTGTATTTTCATGTCTGCAGGCACCTCAGCCTTCTCCTTCATTATTTCATATCAGAATCAGAATCACTTTATTTGCCAAATGCATCAATAGACACACTGGCATCCAGTGCTAAACACAACATGAAATAAAATATCATGTAGTGAAAGCAGTAAACTAAATGGATTTTAGGCAACAAGTGCTTCTGTGACATGTCTGGCCTTCCCTTCTAGTATTGTAAAAGCAGCTATTTTACTTGGAGTCAAAATTTTGCTGGTCTGTTGGCCGAGAAATCTAGACATACTGCTAACAAATCTGAATCTACTCAGCACGTCCAGCTAGTTTTCCTCCATTGAAGCTCATTAATTATGACCAGAAGTCTTGGGGAACAAATTAAATCTATCAATATTTGCACACTGATTTAAAAAAACAAAAACATAACATCCTGCCTGATCTACTTAAAAAAAAAAAATGATCACGTAGTTCAAGTAAGACTTGTCTTTGCATTTGTTACTTACTTTTCTTTATGTAGTAAATACTAGAAAAGAAATAGTCTTTGCTAGTATTTACTACAATTTTTGTAGTAAATTCTACTCAATATTCAGAGTAAAGTACTTCATTTAAGCATTTCTTTATACATTGTTTTGTACGCAAATTTCAGAGTTCTAAAAGGGATTTTTTTTATTAGAATTTATCTGATTTATTTATTTATTTATTTACTTATTTATAGTTTTCATATTACTTAATTTTGAGGGGACCGTACTTTGATTTTCTAAATGTACTAGTCTCATTTTCAACTTACATTTACTCATATTTTCTGGTTAGATTCTAGGCATTTCTTATACATTATAGTTAAAATATTGTAGTAAGCTGTGGACTTCTTTGCATGTCAATGCTCACAATGGAAGCCCCAAAACAGCCTTCCTGTGCCAACCAATGAGGATAGTCCTAGGAGTAGTTCACAGTCACATACTTTTATTAACCAAACACAGAGAAGTCATTAACACAGCAACTTAACTCAAGACGATGGCAAACGGTGCACAAATCTACATTCATCAAAATAAGGAATAAGCACATGAACAAGAAATCATCTTTTAAACAAACTCAATCTGGTAACGCTCCATTTAATCACGAACACATAGATGAACATCAACTATCTTAACAAGTGCTGCAAAGGATGCTGGGAAACAACATAATACCTAATACAGGGTTTTCCATGCTTTTTCCCTTGGGGTGGCTGTGCACATACTTCTACTGATGCCGCTGGACACAGCGGCCTGGTATCGTCGGGCGTTTCAGGTCTTTCAACATAGTACGTCCTCTTCCAGGTGATCCAGCCGGGGCTGATCAGACCCCACCTTGTGTCTGGCTGGCTAGCTAGCTACCATGGTTCTCCTCTTTTGAGTCACAGCCATCTTGAGGCCCTCTCTGCCGCATCAGTGGTACGGATGGCTCTCCTCCTCCTCTTTCCCTCAGTGCCCAAACTGCTGAACGCTCTGGTCAGGGAACGGGCAGCAAAACTCCTGCAACCAAGCAGTTTTATTTTAACTAAAATCAACATGAGATTTTTGCTTGTTGAGTGGTAGCACCTATTGTTACAGATTACTTAACATTTTGTTAAGAAAAAAAACTCACAACAGCAAATTCAGATTAACTTCAAATTTAGATATAATTATGTAAACATACAAAGTTGATGATAATATCACAAATTTAATTGTATAACATTTACATAATCTCTGATTAATTTTTCTCAGTTTGGACGAGTGTTTGGCTCGTTTTCAGAAAACAGCGGGTCCACCACTGTTTTGATGTGAACCCGATCTATCAGGCCACTGATCTGTAGATTTCAGAAAGAACTGATCTTCTGGGAGTTTTGCAGGCAACCATCTCTAGGGATTACAGAAAATGGTGTGGAAAAAGTGGAGAAATCCAGTAAACAGAAGTTGAAAATGCCTTGTTGATGTGGGTGGGTGATCATATCATTTGTGATCATATCATCATTGTTGCTTGAACCATGTGACAATTTGTATTAAGTATTTAAATGACTTCCCCCAAAACAATGGAATGCGTGCAGACACACCTTACTTCTGGTCTGTGCTGCAGGAGCAGCTGCCTTCTGCCACAGCTGAAAACTTTCATATTGTTTGGTCTTGAACATAAACTGAAGGAGCAGCTCCTTCTTTACCACTGCACCATGTTTGCTTCTTGTAGGCAGCTGTTGGAGGAAGGTTTACAGCTGAACAATGAAATAGATTTAAATTTGGTGCTAAGCCGCTGACCAAATATGTCAGGGGGGCTCAGAAATTAATGGTGGCGCTAGACAAAAGAACGGTGGTGCCACACTACCGTTGTTATATGGTGGGGAGAACCCTGGTTGGTGTAAACAACATGAAAGCATAGTACTGTTCTTGTATCAACGGTTCAGACTGGAGGTGGTGTAATGTTGTTGGGGATATTTTCTTGGCATATTTGGGATATTTACTTGAGCTCTTTAGTACCACTTGAGCATTGTTTAAATGCCACTGTCTACTTGAGTATCATTGCTGACTGTCCATCCCTTTACGATCACAGAGTGTACCTGCCTTCTGGTGGATACATCAAGTAGCATAATGCAGTATGTCACCAAGCTCAAATAGTCTCAAACTGGTTTCTTCAACATGACAATGAGTTAATTGTACTCCACTGGGCTCCATATCATCAGAGCTCACCTCTGGGATGTGGTGGAATGGGAATTGCTGCCAGCCTGAGAAAGACTGGAAAGGCACAGGTCTGCAAAGACTCTAAATGGAGTGACTGCTGCCACCAGTAACACGTATTCCGTGTTACTCAAGTAGCCTCTATTGCCCAGTATGACCTTAGGAGCTTTCATACAAATTTGAAATTCTGTAAAATTTAGGTAAATGTGTGCCTCCAGTTTTACCCCAATGGCTTTTACAGACTGACCCAAGCAAGGAAGGAAAAACCCCAAAACTCATGTTCTTACATGCATAAAATGGACATTCAAGAAAGAAAGGTGAGACTCAACATCATCTGTGTGAAATGTCATGTTACACGTGACACACATTGTGCGCCAGCAAATCATTCGGTTTGTGTTATGTATGTGCTTGTTCAGTACTAAATAATTTCATCTTCTTCCTGAAGAGTTAGACGTTCTTTAATCTCTTCATCTCCCCTATTCAACATTGTTATGTTGACGGAGAGTTAATAAAAGTGTGAGCAAACTAACAAATGCGTTTCCTTTAGTTGTCCTCCATTATCCATAGATGTTCACACATCAACATTGCTATAAATTCCCAGACGTCTGACTTGGTGAGGGAGGGTTGTGCCTTACACACACAAGTGGTGTCTCTTTTTTTTTCGTGCCTTTTTCACTACCTTGGGAGGAGGAAAAAAAGAGGGGATCTGATTTTATGCCTTTCCTAAAAATGGCAGTTACATACACACCAAGACCGCCAAAAGGTGGAGATGTTCCACAAAGAAAAGCCAGTATGTAAGCACCTTTTGTGTTATTGTTGTAAATATGACAATAAAATGGGTCCATGAGGACTGTTGTTGCTTTGAACAAAATGCACTTTTGGCTTATACATTTTATTGAGCTTTGTCAGGAGACTCGAACCCCCCTGAAAGACAACATACTTTCTCCTCTTCTCCTTTTCCTTTTGGCTGTTCTCATCAGGGTTTGCTACAGAATCATCTTCCTCATCTAACCGTATCCTCTGTATCCTGTTTCTTTACATCAACTAGCTTCATGTCCTCCATAACGACATCCACAAATCTCTCTTCCTCCAGCTCTCCTGGCTGGCAGTTCCAACCTCATCACCCTTTTATTGATTATGATTTATTCACTATCCTTCTTATGTACAAATTGATATGTATTAATTTACATCACTGAACAGTTAACTTCTCTGACTTAGAAAGTACCCAGTCCGAGGATGGAGTTAGATAATATCCGTTAAACAGATTTCGTTTCTTATTATTGTGTGCAGTTCACACTGTGTGGTAAATAAAATAAAATATTGAAAAAAGCTTTCTCTTGTAGTTTTTTGAGTGCAGTTTGAGAGTGCTAAAAGTTTCAAGTGTTCAGAAACTTGCACCCTCTGGTTAAAAAAAAAAGTATCACTGATTGCTTTAAAGATATTTTTGGTCTTCTCTCCTTCAGGGTAACTTGCCAAAATACTCCCACAATGCACTTGTGGTCCAGGCCATGAAGACCAACCTGACGGATCCTGATATGCACGTGCTCTTCTTCGATGTAGAGGCAATGATTATCCAGCTTCTGACAGAGGAAGCACAAAGACCAAACCCCATGCTCGTGTCTCCTGAGACACTGCAAAAGAGCCAGGCTGGGGCAGACAAGGGGGGGTCGTTTCTCGCAAACAAAATCTTCAAGCAGGTCTGTAAAAACATCAGTGATAATATATTTAGTGACCATTCTAGACAAAGTCAGCATGTTAAATTAACAAACACTGAAGGTTTCATTTTAGTTTTTAAAATCCAGATAATTTATTCCAGGTGAAGGAGACCATGAAAGAGACCATTAAGGAGCACCTGCTAGATGAAGATGAGGAGGAGGAGGAAGAGATAAGGAGGCGTGAGGAGAAGTCTAAGTCTCTAAGTCTGCTGGAATACAACCTAACAATGGATACAGCCAAACTCTTCATGTCCTGCCTACACGCCTGGGGCCTCAATGAACAGCTTGATGGCATCTGCCTGGAACGACTGGGCATGCTCAGACCTCACTGTCCCATCTCTTTTGGCTTGATCTCTAGAGGTGGTCACATGTCACTCATGCTGCCTACCTTCAAAGTAACTGTCTTATTTGTTTGAATAATATAATAAGCACCATTCTAAAGGTTACTGACATAGTGCAAAAAAGATTTCATTCACATTTCTCTGACCTTTTTTTTTTTTTTTTAATAGGAGTCCTTGCTGCATCAGTTGTCCCTGGCAACGGGTAGGAAACTTAGTTTGTCAGACATTGTGGGGAAGGGGACATATGGCGTATCAAGGGCCGTCACAACACAGCACCTCCTGTCTGTCATCTCGCTGGCCAACACTTTAATGGGAATGACTAATGCCACATTCATTGGAGAGCACATGAAGAAAGCACCGGCAAGGTAACACTGCAAACACTGAAAGATGGTTAAATAATTAGATATGCAGTCAAACATGGGCAGAGACATGGGTAGACATGGCTGTGTGTTCAGCTGGACCCACAACTAAACACTTTAATACTCTGACCTCATTTCTTGAGTCTTTATCATCTTGATTGGTTTTAGACCACATTCTTATCTGGGTTAGGAATTGTTTTGGTTTTGTTTTTCTTTTTTTATTAACAGTTAATCAACAGCCTAGATACTTGATATATCTTTAGAGCACTTCCAACAAAAAAAATAACACACGTGTCACCAGACATTTTTAGAGCCATTTCATTTCAATTAAAAATGTGAATAAGAATTTTGACTAGAGGTCAACCACAGAGGAAGCACTCCCTGATCCTTAATTAGTGATACACCAATCTAAATAAACACATAGATTTTTCATATATACAGGAACCAAAAATAGATGAAACTCAAGTACTATCAATTCTATGTATGTGTGTTGTGAGAGAGTGAGCTGATTGTTTCTGCTGTTTTAACACCAGCAGATTGTTTAATCAACAGTCTGAGTCAGAGAAGCTAAAATACATATATATATATATATACATACATACATACATATGCACACATATACACTACATATTTCTTAAATACTTGATGTCAAACGTCAGACTAACCCCTGAAACTCCCTCCGAATGAGGCCTGTTTTTGAGAGTTCTACTCAAAAGTGACTTATATCTATCAACTACACAATGAGAGAACAACATGCCTTCAGCATTCTCACTATTCTTTTCCTGTTTCTTTTTATTATTATTTATTCTGTACGTTTTTCAGCATTCAACTGCTTCAGTGTTTTTGGAAGGAAGCCCACATTCGATTCCAAGTGTGGCCTCTCATTATTTCCTCTTTTTCTTTTTACAATTACAATTTTAACGCTTTTTTATTTATTTATTTTTTTTTTTTTACATCATTACACTAATCTTATACTAATATACTTTAAATATAACTAGTAATAAACTTATCCTGTATTAATATTATACTATGCACAGTCTTCTGCTTACACTTTCTTAAGCTTCTTCTAGAGCATTACTCAGCAGATAAGCACAGTGTTCTCATTTATTTGGCTTTTTCCTTTTCAGATAAAAAATATTATTTTCTATTGCTAAGCTCTCACTTTTACAATTCACTTAAATATTCATATTCAAATATTTCATTTTTCAACTACCATTTAACCACCATTCAACTAGCGTTCAACATTTTTCAACTGATTTCAACAAGTTTGGTATCAGATCCTTCAGCTTCTTCTGGAGATTGTGGCTATATCTTTTCATCTTAAAATATTTTCCACTTTTCTTCAGATAATCTTTCAGATTTCTTCAGCCTTTTCTGGTGAATTATTCAGCAGATAGGTATTCTCACTGCTGTTTCGCAGGAACAGCATTTTTCTAGTTAAGAGTGTCATTAAGAGCAGGACCTAGCATAACAGAGTTAAGGGAGATGCCTTGTTGTTGGTGACTTCAATCAAATACAACACGTGTCTGCCATGGCTTCTGGGATGATACACCTTGAAAAAAAGCAAATGTTCTTGGTTTTCTGGATAGTTGGCGCCTTCTCCTCCTGTTTGTTCCCAAATAGGCACAGCAAGTTTATTTGTAGAGCACAGTTCGTGAAAAAGGCAATTCAAAGTGTTTTACAGATACATAAAATGACAAAAAGGCAAATAAAATCATTCCATGAAACATAAAAATAATCATTAATTAATTAAATTATAGACAAAGAGTGCAGACAAAAGTCCTCACCTTGTTTAGTCCTGACTCTGGGCACCAGCAGGAGACCGCTCCCTGAGGTTCTCAGAGTCCCAGTTGGTTCACATTGGTGCTAGACCGTGAAGATACTTGTACACAAGCAGAGCTGTTTAAAAGTCTATTCTCTAAGCGACAGGAAGCCAGTGCAGAGACCCGAGGACTGGACTAATATAGTGGGTTTTCATGGTTCTAGTCAGGACTGGACTAATATGGTGGTATTTCCTGGTTCTAGTCAGGACTGGAGCAGCAGCATTCTGGATGTACTGCAGCTGTCTTACAGCTGGTTTAGGGAGCCCAGTGAGGAGGCCGTAACAGTTGTCTGACCAGTTAGACACAAACACATGGGTTAGTCTTTCTATGTCTGGTTTAGACGCTATTCCTTTAATTCTGGCAATGTTTTCTAGATGGGAAAAAGCTACTGATGTTATTGATTTTATGTGGCTATTAAAGTTTAGGTCAGAAATAGCTTTTCCATGAAGCAGGAAAAGTGCTGCTTCATCTATGGGTTTTTGCTCAGTGTGCATTTTTGAGATGTGAGGCAGGATAGTGCTTGCTCTCTGCTGGAAGTAGGGGTCTGGGTGACCTGAAAGGTAAAGGAGCCACTCAGATGTGGTCTTTGTCTTGAGGAACTTCCTCCTGCATAAACTTCAGAAAGGACATCCTCAAAAGACAAGGCACATATGTTGTCACTCTCCATATATTCAAACACTGAAAGCCCAACCCTGCAATCAGCTGCTCTCAGCTTTTTGTGAGTTAGGGAAGCTCAAGACATTTTGAAGACTGTGCATTTTGAAAAAAAACGATGCACTTCACCAACAATTACCCACCCCAAGTTTAGTGGTGGGGAAATGGGTGTGTTGTGGGGACCATTAATTTGCTGCCTCACTTTCATATCACGTCTCTGGCAAGAAGGATCCTAATTTCTGCCCTGGGATCTAGAATGGGTATGTAAGCAGCAATGGGTTTCAGGTTATCAAGTGCAAAAGTGACCTCTGGTGTTGGAAGGTTTATTGCTCATCATCTCATTACACTCAAATAGAGGTGGAAGATCCATGCAAATGCTCCATTATTGTACATTTCAGATTATTGACCCTACGGAGGAGTAAATTATCATAAAAATATATTATCGCAACGCTGAATAGGCAGGCTGTTGGCTGGAGGTTAGCAGGGGATTTCCCCTATTGGCAAATTTACATAAAAATGATGTAGTACATAACAGTGCTCATTCAGTAAGGGAGACACAAATAAAAGATAAAATAATGCATTACAAATTTGATGGAGTTCCATATCGGTTATTTCAAAACCAGAAATTATTGCTTTGTATTCCAAAAAAACCCAATTCCAGTTTTAATGACCTCATTCAACTGCTGCTGCCACCTAGTGGATACCATTTTCATCATACTTGGGTAGCACCTACTGAGTGCCAAGTTATTTTCCTTTGATACATAAGCAAAACTGACAATACTTGCAGTAATGCAAATCCTCTCAGTAACTGCTAATAAAAATTCTTTGTATAATTCCTTACCGAATGAGGTTAATTAGGAATTATTGAGATTTTAACCACAACTAATTAAGAAATTAGCTAAGTTAGATATTTCTCTGGTGAGTTACATGCTGGAAGTTATTTAAGCAGATGTTTTTATGTAAAGGTATTTGAAAGAAGCTGAGTTGAGCAAACTGAGTATTCCTATTGTTCATTTGCTCACATAACTGAGACAGGATGAAGATGTTTTTTTTTTCAAGCCAGTTAAAGTAGCAGACATCTTTACCATGTGTTTTGTGATAGCGCCAAACCAGTTTTGTAATCGTTTGTAAAAGATTAACTTGTTTATGGAGAATATCTGTTAGGAAAACTGCTGTCAAGAATTGTTTTCCAAACTAGCTGACTCATTTAAACAGGATGTTTGATCCATACTAAAAAACGCAAACTATAGAGCAGACCTTTGTCACATTTTCATGCACGGCTCTGTTGTTTGTTGACTCTCTGACCTTCTTTGCATTACAGAAATAAACAAATTCACAAGAGCGTTTTCATTCTAATATGTTTTGATTTTGTTGTTCAAAAACATCCACACACTGATGATGATGATGATGTTGTATTGTTATTGCACACAGGCTATAACAAAATTTAATTTAGGCATCAAATACATCAGCAGCAGTGTGGTAAAGTGACAAATTTAGCAAATGAATAATGTTATATTAAGCTAGAATAAAATAAAATGGATATAAAAATAATTAAAGAAACAGATTAAAAATCATTGACAAACTGCAAGCAATTTTAAAAGCATTTGGTCTCAACAAACGCTGCCTGAACACGTTTTTGACTCGGTAGGGGTACTTGGTCATATTCAGACAAATATCATATTGTATTTAAAGTAAACCAGCAATAATTATTATTCATGTCATCAATTTTTTTGTCTTAAAGGAAATGTTGAGTTTAAAGAGAGATTCTAACTTTTTAGTCTCTTCGCTCTTTTTCTTTTTTCATTTAATGGCAGTGTAACATTGGCTTTTTTATAGGGTGTATCTCCCTGGAAGTGACGCATTTGCCTGCAGCCTTCATTGATCACTTGATTGTTGTATTGGAAGTGTTGGTGTGAAAGTAAGTTTGGCGTCTCTAGTCTTTTAGAGACGACTGTGTCCTGTAAGTTCAGTTGGTTCAAGCCTGAGAAATTGACACAGATGTACATACAAATTCAAGCACACAGTGTTTGGAAACAAAAATAAAAGAAAACACTGAATGCACGTTTGTTTGTCTTTATTTTATGCATATGTTGCCGTGAGTGTGTATTTCAGTTTTGTTTCTGTGTATTTGTGGATGTCTTTGTGTTTCAGTTTGCCCTCCTCTCTCCTCAAATCCCCTTTAATATTTGATATCTCCTCTTTGTGATCTTCCTCCAGGCCTCCCAGACCAGGAGGAACCCCCGAGACTCCTCGGAGGATGCCTGCTGCCCCCTCTCAGCCCTCCAACCCAGCATTACAAGCCCAGATCAAACAAGGTAACTAAAAAAGGAGGGGCGCTTGCTTCAAATACCCTTAGGGGTCAACAGATGGAGGTGGGGTGGGTGTTTGATAATGCATCCTACTGGCAATAAAACCCTCAGAGATTTAAAGAAAAGAAACAAAAACACCGTAGGTGGAAGCTGCTGCTCTTTACCAGGTCAGTAGGTCGTGAAAGGGCAGTTCTCTTGTTTTTGACATGAGGTTGGGGTTTGTGAACATGAGAACAAATGTATGAATCTAGCCTTCCATCAGCTTTCTCTCTCAGAATGACTTGAAGTAAATGGATGGTTGCTTTCAGATGCTCACGGTGTGTACACAGTTTAACCCCTGACTTCGCTATGAGAACAGTTTCATGAGGATCAATGCCTTGTAGAGTTTTTGGAGGAGAGGCAGTATGTGAAAAGTGCCCAGATGGTCCTGACCAGTCTGTCTACACTACAGTCCATACTCTTGCTATATCAGAAGCTGGTCACATGGCCACTATAACTGGCTTCCGCTTGTACCATAGCATAGCTGTCTTTATAGTGGCATACTATGTATGTTCTAACCATGTACTACCAATGACTGCTGGGTCGTGCGAAGTTCTCTCTCTCTCTCTCTCTCTCTCTCTCTCTCTCTCTCTCTCTCTCTCTCTCTCTCTCTCTCTCTCTCTCTCT